>PVIA01006715.1:0-93350 GCA_004024845.1 Tonatia bakeri
CACAAGCAAATTTATTGTTTTTTGTAGACAATATCCATAGCTTCCTCCCTGCCCCAAGGAATCCGTGGTGACAGGTGGGATGAAACCCCTGACCTATAGGAAGGCTGGTATCACACCATGGTTCCCAGCCCCGGCAGCCGCACAGTCACCTGGGCTGCTGGAAACAGCAGCCCTGCATGGGCTGCGGCCCCAGCCAAGGAGCTCAGCATCTCTGGCATGAGAGAGGGGGGCTCTGTGGTGCGGCGCTCGATGATTCAGATCTGTCACTCAGCAGGTGTGTGACCTTGAGCAGCTACAGAGCATTTTTGAACCTGAAGCTGCTCATCTGCGAGATGAAGCTGTCACTTCCACCTCGGAGGGCGGTGGGGAGAAATGCCAGCCTCACACATGCGCAGCTGCCAGCCCAGCCTAGGCCCTCGATAAATGACCTCCGAGGAAGCCCAGAAAGGAAATGTGTGTGCCCTGGAGCACTTTTTTCCTTTAAATATCTCAGACCGTTGGTTGCTTCGGAGAGGACAAGAAAACTAGTCTCCTGCTCAGAAGAGGGAGCAGGTGGCTGGCGGTGTGGGAATGAGTGATGCTCTAACCTCAAGGTCGTTCCCGCTCTGACCTTGCTCACAGAGCAGGATTTGCACGGGGCTCGGTGGGTGTCCATCCACTGGAGAGCAGGTACCAGTGAGGGTTCGGCCCTATTTTCCTCATCACCTCTCCTTTCTCAGAACAGCCACAACTGTAACAAGATCCTCTTGGGGCGACTGATCTTACATTTGGCGTCTTTGGATCTCTTAGAGGAAGCGGCTGTCTGGAGAGACTTTGGAGTCGAGGTGGCAGGAACCCAGACGAGGCCAAACTGTGCTGATGCCGAGTGGCTCACAAGCCATCGGTCCCCGGGGCCCGTCATGTGCTGTCCTTGTGGGGTGGCTCTTCTGCTTATATTTAAATTTTTTAAAAATCTGTTTAATTTATTGATTTTAGAGAGAGAAAGGAAGGGAGAGAAAGAAGGAGGGAAACATCTAATTTTGTTCCCCGTATTCGTGCACTCATTGGTTAATTCCTGAACGTGCCCTGACCAAGGATCAAACCCACAGCCTTGGCACATGGAGATGGTGCTCCGACCACCTGGCGACCCAGCCAGGGCCTGTTTACGTTTAGAAAGACACAACAAACCCTGAGTCCCTCTTGGAATTGTGCAAATTCAATTCCTCCTTTGAAAATCATTGGCTTAAAAGTCTCTGTGGGCATCCTTGGCCAGGAGCTGGGTGAGAGTTACTGAAATTTTGCCTTAGTGGCTGGGAGATGGCTTACTGGTAGTAAATCTAAAGGATCCTTCGGAGGCGCAGGGCCTGGGTGAAGAAGGAAGTTAGCTTCCTCTGCGCGTCCAGGCTTTGAGTTGGTGAGGACTTGGGGCCAAAGCCCCCTCTGTCTGAGTCCTTTCCATCCCGCAGGCCTGGCACGATGACTGGAAACAGAGAAAACGCTAACAGTTCCTGAGTCCTGAACCCCATACCTGCCATGTCTCATTTCATTCTTAAAGTCATGAAATAGACACTGTTGTTATTCCTGTTTCCCGGATGAAAGAACAGGCTCGTGGAAATGAAGCAACAAGAAGTTAAACCCAGGCACAGAGCCTGGGTCCAGCGTTTGGGTGTTAAACCCTTCCCCGCCCCTCCAGGGCTTCCCGTGAGGTGCCCAGCAAAGCCAAGGGCAGTCACTGTGGTTAGGAGGGTGAGCCCGGCGCAGGCAAACCTGGCCTTGGATCCACTTCTATCGCCCACCATCTGTGCCACCATAGACAATTTGCCAAATTGCCCTGAGTTTATCTGTGAAGTGGGCATAATAATACTCTCCTTGTAGGATTGTTAGAATTAAGTGAGAATGAATATATACATACACACATATATATATTGAACAATGCCCAGAGTGTAAGAAAGATTCAACAAATATTTGCTTTTTGTAATACTAATAATAATTATCAGTACACGGTGTGAGGCAAAAGTAGGCTTACAGTTGGGAGCACACAAAACAGTTGATTCTCGTATTGCTATTTATGAATCTTTGCATTATGTCCCATAGGAATAGCTGTGAGCCTCCTTCGGCCCCGCCCTGCCTATTGCTGGGTGTGACCTCATGCATGAGTGACGTGTTACGACAGAGTCAGACCCTGTGCGGTGCATTTCGGTGGATGTGTTTTATTCTCCCGATACTTGATTCAAGAGCTACGGCTGTGTTTTGGCGACATACTGCATCCGTTTCATGGATGAGTAACCAGTGGGGAGAGTATGACCCACTTTAGGAGCCAAAAATGTTTCTGAAATTGATTTTATAAATATGAAACTCATGGAGCATTACCCGAGCTAAGCCAACGGTGCGGCCTCTGATATGGCTGCGATTTGGGAGACCTGCCCTGAGCGGCGCTGAAAAGCCAGCGTTTGCAGCAGGAGAGAGGCCCCTGCGCACTGAGATGAGACGTGCTGGGTGGCGTCCAAGCGTCCTCCTCCAGCGCCTGCCTTCATCCGTGCCTCTTTCTCCCCAGCCACCTGTCTGACACCCCGCCGCAGACGCAGGCCCAGGCCCACGCCCACGCCGTCAATGACAAGGGGAACAAGTACGCCAGTGGCTTCCCAACCCTTTTCTTTTTCTTCTGGATGGGACGTCTGCTTCACCAACACAGCTTCAAGTTCTTCTAGCTGCACCCCCACTCCCAAATAGATGGCAGCCCCTAAGCCACTTCCACCCACAAATTCTGAAGCCGCTGGTGAAAATGAGTCCCAGGATGTAGGGAATCGGGATCTAGGGGCTTCGGCACGTGACCCCTAGCCAATCCGGGAAGGCGCGTTCCCCGCCCCCGCCCCGGGAGCAGAGCGATGGGCCTCCAGCGTGAGTCACAAGGTCCAGCGACAGCCCAGGTTACTTCTCCAGTGATCAGTTCTGTCCTTTCCCTCGGCAGCCTCGTGGGACTTGAGAAGGGATGGAGAAAAGGAGGGATCCTCATAAACCTTCCTTGGGAGGAGGAAAAGGGTTCCCCACCAGGGATCAAGGGCCCCCAACCTGTCCAAGCATCTCGGCGCAGCTCACCTGATTCTCACGCGGACCCTTTCAGAGACCCTGTGAGGTGCTCAGGGTAGTAGAATAAATAAGGAAGCTGAGGCAAGGCTTGTCCAAGTTCAGGGAGGAAGGGGTGGGGGGTGTTTTGACAGCTCAGTATTCCCCAGCGCAGTTGTGCTGACCCCAGCCCCTCCCACGTGTCTCCTCACTGCCCTGCAAACATACCCCAATTGCCTCTGCTGTAGTTAATGAGGTCTGAGTAATTTGAAAGAATAAATGCCCGTGAGAGGGTGCTGACTCCCCAGCCTGCGCCCTGGTGCTGCCCTGCTCACCCCGGAGATGAAAGACCCTGATTTGTGAGGGCGGGGCCAGGCTCAACTGACTGCATCTGAGATAGCTAGAATTGCCTTTCCAAAACCGAATCTTCCCCACCCGTAACCGCGTTCTCTTCTCCCCGACTTCTCTGTTCACAGCTCTGAAAGCCCGTCGTGAGTGTCCTTTGACGCAGCCTGGAACTGCCCGGAACTGCCCCTCCCTGCCCCCAGCCCACCCCACCTCCCGCCAGAGGCATTGCTGAAACCCCTTCACTCTTCTTTCAGGTCCCCCTGCCCCCCGCTGCTCCCCAGAACGACAGAGAGGCAGACACACACAAAAGGCTTCATGAAAAGGTGCCTTTAAAAGACCAAAGGGCCTTTCTTTCTTTTGAATGATGATGAATCTCAGAAATAGAGGAAAAGTCATTTGAAAGAGGAGACGGTGGGTACGCAGGAAGAAGGTAAGACTTCCCCTCGGTCTGACAGTTCTCCGTGGGGAGCTTGGATTTGAGCTATTTGTGTACCGAAATGGTCACATTCTCTCTCCCTTTCCTTTCCCTGCCCCGCCTTCTCCCACCGCCTCCTTTCCTTGCTCCCTGGTGTGTGGCGGTGGCGGAGGCGGAGGGCAGACGAGAGGGGGCGTCTGGAGGACAGGTGGGCATGACTATGTCGAAAGTGGGGGCGGACAGTCCAGGGCCTGCCTGAGCTCGCGGAGGGAACAGGAAAGCCCCCAGCTGTGACTCTGCAAACACCACAGCCAGCTCTCCCGACGCGGTCCACGGAAGAGTCTGCGTGAGCAGGAAGCCGGTTCTCAGAAACCCGCGCCACGAATCTTTTGGGGTCGCATGACCTCATGTGAGTCAGAGGCTGCCTTGAGGATGTCTCATCTGTAAGTCCTTTGTTTTTTTCCGATGAGAACATCGTGGTCTGGAGAACGCAAGTGATTTGCTCAATGCCCCCCACAGCTCGGTACCATGGCAGCGACCCCTACTGCCCAGGCTGCGCTGTGCAACAGAGCGCCCTGCCCCTCTCCTGCTGCTCCCCACGTGCACCCCAAGGGCGAAGACGCTCTGGTTCCTGTTTTTCAGATGGAGAAATGGAACCCCAAAGGGCCTCATCCACTCGGCCCACTGTCCTCTCCTCCTGAACACAGTCTTGAAGGACCCAGTCCTATCCATTTCTCAAGACGAACTGAGATGTCACTTTGCTTTTGAAATCTCCAGTCCTCTGGTTGGGAGCAGCGAGTCCCTCCTCCGAACCGCACCCCACCCCCAACACAAGCTCTCCATCTGTCCCCTCTGCGAAGGCTCACTTCCTCCAGTGTGGTTTAGACACATATGTCTACAGCATAGCCCCTCCGCAAAGCAGTCAGCATGTTCGAGGCACATGACGGATGCCGACCGCGACTAATCCTAACTGCGTAATTCAACGCGATCTTAATGCTTTCATGTGCTTTTGTATTTTCCTATTCTTTTTGCAAAGACGAAAAAGACAAAGGACCTAATCTTGGAACACTGAGGCAGGGTGGCCTGCCTCCAAATAGATCCTTACATAAACAATGACACCTCCTCCAGGAAGTCCCCATGGACAGACACACACCCAGGCCTGGGCTGCAGGCTGGAGAAGTCTGGATGGAGGCAATAGGGTGTGCAGTGCCTGAAGGGGTTTTTAAAATGGTAGTATCAATGTTCTCTGTTATTCAGCCCTTTTCTCTGTTTTTACTGAAGAAGAAAACTGTCGAAGTTTTTACCGATACAATAGAAATATGAGGGATTTTTCTGCTGAAAGTATTTTAATAGGCATGTTCAGCTTTGGAGGTTTTGCCACGATGGTTCCTGAAGGGAAACAGACATGGGTAGAATTGCCAGCTCTGGGCTTTATTGAGAGGTGGGATGTTTTATGTATCTCTCTGCCAAACTTGCCCTCGTGGAGGCATTAAAATTCCTGTTTGTAAACCTGCTGCTTTGTGTAAAAGAAAATTTCAAAATTAAAATTAAGAAAAATTCTCCCACCACCTCTGAGTGAAGATAGCTTGACACACCTGGCTGCGTTGTCTACTGAAGACGCAAAGAACGCCGATTTCGACTGTCATTGCCAAGTTTACCGAGGTTCAAGCATGAACATAGAACCTGTAATACTATCCATTATTCCAACAGACCAATAGGCAAGTACACATCTTCCTTTATAAAAGAACATTCATTAATAGAATTAAAAAGTATTACTCTATGACTTGTTTCCTTTTTCACTCCGCTTAATTTCTGTTACTAATATGATGATATATATATGATGTTCAATAAAAGGAAAATTTCATAGTTTGCTGGCTGTTATTATTTGGTTTAACTTATGATGGCTACTGCAAATAATCGTGCTGTACATAGGAAAGGAGTTTAAAAATTGCCCACTCTGAGTACACCCATGGGTGACCCCCACCCCTGCTCAGGGGTGAGCACCGTTCCCCCGCAATCATCCCATGAAAGCTTTGACTCCTTCTCCCCCACCCCCACAATAGCATTTTAGAAACGAAGCTTTTATGAGGCTCTGTCTCTGGTAAGTTAAGCTTTATTGGTTGTGTCTTCCTTATTAAATTGTAAGTGCCTTGCCTCTGGGTCCTTGTCCATTTTTACAGGCGTGAAAGGAGAGAGAGAATTTCCTCCCCTGGAATCCTCTGCAATACATCAAAAGGTTTTTCCACCTCGACACTACAAAGTTTTAAGCCGGATGCTTCTTTGCTGTGAGGGCTGTTCCTACGCAACACAGGACATTTTGCAGCATCTCTGGCCTCCGCTGACTTGATGCCCAGGAACAGCCCCACTCCAGGTGTGACAACCAAAATTGTTTCCAAAAATGGCCCAAGAGAGAACCACTAGGTTAGACTGAAATTCAGCAGCTTGCATGGAAGTGGACCGGGAAGAAAGCCTCTTCTAAGCCGTGGAACAAGCCCTCCTGTGGTCCC
Organism: Tonatia bakeri; assembly: GCA_004024845.1. NCBI lineage: Eukaryota > Metazoa > Chordata > Mammalia > Chiroptera > Phyllostomidae > Tonatia > Tonatia bakeri. The sequence goes on from PVIA01006715.1 coordinate 6,313, forward strand.
CGAGCCTCCGTTTCTGCAGCTGTAAAGTCAGAATAAGAACATCTATCTACTTTAACTTGAGGCGAAGTTCAGAAAATGTAACATGAGGCAAAATGACTTGTCTGCTCTAAATCTATGCACATGTGTAAGGTCATTGTAATTGAGAGGCCAACTTTTTACACCGCGATACAGTTGTAGGGGAAAAAATGTAGCTCATAAAAGTATCTATAATTGATTTCATCTTTATTTGAGTCCCCAGGAAACTCAGTTGACCAGTTAAAAGTAATTTCTTTTTTTTCCAGTTTCAAACGGGCTCTTTCATTCAACTTGACCTCTTTGGGTTAAGAATTTAAGCCATTTAAAATTTAACCGTTCAGAGCAGGTTCTCTCTCCACCTCCTCCTTCTCCAGATCCTGTCTGGGTGCAGGAGGAACTCACAAGTCGTATGACAGTAGAGGCTGGCTCCGTTCTGCGTGCTAACGTTTGGGTCTGCTTCCTGGGTCTTTCCCTGGGAAGGGAATCCCACTTTGTCCTTCGGAGCGCTGTGTGTGGTCCCTGACTTGGCCTCCGGAGCTGAGTCCCCACTCCCTGCAGCCACCTCATCTACCACCGGAGTCTTCCTCCAGCCTCTGCATCGCCCTGGGGCCCCAGGGGCTCCCATGAGTGTTACCTGCACGGACCTGGAGTCTGCAAGTCTCTTCCAGTCGGACTTCCGGCCCCTCACCAGACGCCTTCCTTAGCCCTGGTTCCTGCTGCTCTGGAGCCACACAGGCGTGTGCTGGGCCCACCTAGGGCTGTCTAAACATTTGGTATTTCCCTATCTGGGTGCTCCTAAACCTGCTAATCATCCTTCCCCCCTCCGACTCCGACAAACCTGGTCTTGACCTTGATTTTGGGGAGCAGAAATACCCACATCTCCTACCTCTTGCCCTGTCTTCTGTCTCTTCTGAGCCCCATTCTCAGACCTGTCAATGTTTTTCCTCCCCTTTCCTTTTGGGTGTGGGCCGAGTTCCCTTTCACATCTTCCTTCTCCCCTGATCCACAGCTTTCCTCTGCACCTTCCCTGGGGCAATATGGCCAAGGACTCTGGGGAAAGAAACAACTGTATCAACAAGAGAAATACAGCGAGATGTGTTTCAAAAATGCTAGCAGTTGCTGTGAAGGCTCAGGGCCAGGTGATCCTTTGGAAATGAAAGGCATGCTGCGAAGTGTCTTCGCAGTTCAGCCCGCTGGCTCCCTGCCGCGTCAGATGCCTGCTCTGGAACAGAGAAACCTGCCCTCGGAGAGGGTGTCTCTTAAACCTCTTAAATCTACGTGGGCTTCTTAGTTTTCCCACCCTCTTTTCCTTCTTGCTTTCCCACTGTCTTCTCCTCTCTGTCTGAACCTGGTTTCCTGTGACGTTTGCTCAGGGTCATTGCCCTGGAAAGAGGCGCCTGAGTGAGCAGAGAGCGTCCCTCTTGCTGTTCTGTCTTGCTGTCCTGGGGAAGCCAGATGGACACAGCTGCTCTGGAGACCAGTTTCCAAGGAGCTGCCAAGCACACGAGCCTCCCCAGATGAGCTAGGCCTGCACCTCCCCGTGGAAGCCATTCCAGTGGGTTCCTTCAGAACCACCTGCAAGGACCAAGGCCCAGTGCAGCCTGAGGCACCTCCGGAAGCAATTTCCAGATGGTTCCATCGACAGCTCCTTTTGAAAACTCATGTCCACCCACCCGCCTGGGGCCAACTGTGCGTTCATGGTGGCCTCCCCCAAACTTCCGTTACATGCAATGCACACATGCATGTAATCACACACAATTCACACATGCATGTAATCACATGCACACACTCCTCCCCTTGGGCTCCGTGTAGAAGCCTGAATTCATATAATGGAACTTCCTCGGCCACATGGACTAAAATAACTCTGGCATCCCCTTCTGGAGAGATTTTAATGAGTAAAGACACAGCATTTAAATTATGCTTATTACTTTCAGTTGCTTGTACAGGCCGTGGAGTTAGGAAAAGGCAATGAGGGTCATGTGTGCTGAATTTGTTAACAGGATGGCTCTGCAAGGGGGAAATAATGCTGAGGCCACCTGAACCATCTCTCTCCCCTTTTAGGCAGCCTGGCTGAGAAAGGAGGACAGGGCCTGCCACCATCATTGGCACCATCGCCACCACCAGCACCATCATCATCATCATCAATAACACTCTTTGAGTGCCTCCTCTGTGCCAGAACCCTGGCTAATGAGCACTTTATATGCATTATCTTATTTAATTAAATAATTAGAATTTGGCCAATAGAACTTATTAGGAACCATGTGCTTCTAGGGGAGCTCAGGGGTGAACAGACCCTTGGCAAAAACCAGGGGTTCCTCCCTGGAGCTGCCGGGTACCTATCATCATGCCTGGCTGTGAATGGTACGTGTGTGGTGAATCGATGTGTAAATAAATGAATGGCTGGACGTAATGGCCGTGCTCAGAACGAATCGATGCAGAATGATCACGTGTGGGAATGTGGCCTGTTACCCATTGGGCTGAGTCTGGGTTGCAGATTTTGGTTTTGGCTGGACCAGGTAGGTAGCAGCCTGTTCCAATGAATGGGTAACTGTTTGGTGGGATTTAAAATTCGGAAGAACGGAGAGATTTTTCTCTCCCCTGCTTCTTCTCCCCTAAATCTCTGCTGGCATCTAAAGGGGAATACACTTCCAGGCCACCATTATGACTTTAGGCAAATTATCAAACTCATGTGACTTTCCATTTCCTCAACTGTAAAGTCCTATCTGCCTCAGAGAGTTTTCTTAGGATGTCCCCAGATCAGACACATAGTCGGGGGACTTGTGGCTCAAATATATTAAATTACTTTACCACCATTACTTAGTCAACATACATTTGAGGATCTATTATGATCCACACCTTCTTCTAGATGCAGAGAGGACAACAGAGACTGGGACACACAAGCCTCATTCGTGGGGAAGAGGAGACAGACAATAAACAGATAAGCACAATAATTTCCAATCGTAATAAACACCACAATGGAGTAAAAGAAAGAGAGCGAAGGAGGTGGGACAGGGGTGGGGTATGGAAATTTTAGAAGAGATCCTCAAGGAAGTCCTTTCACCAAAAAAAATAAATAAACAAGCTGAGATCTGAATCATAAGTAGCAGCCATGCCTGGATGGGCAAAGAGCTGCCCAGTCCACAAAAACAGCAAGTGCAAAGGCCCGGAGGCAGACCCGAGACAGATGGACGGTGAGTGAATCTACTGAGAGAGGAGGAGTGGGTCCAGCTCAGGCAGATGCCAAGTGATGGAAGGCATTACAGGATGTGGTGAGGAGTCTGGATTTTATTCTAAGTGCAGTAAAAATATGTGGCAAGTTTTAGTAGAAAAGTGGCATGTTCTGACTTACATTTCTAAAAGACCCCTCTGGCTGCCATGTGGAGAATGAATTACGGGGGCACACAGGACAGTGAGGTGGAATAGTTGAGGGCAGCAGGGAGGGCAGCCTGGACAAGGGGTCCCATCATGGTGGGACAACTTGGACCCAGCTGGTAAGCGAGGGCACTGGGACGAGAACGCGGGCCTCCGGCAGTGTCTGCCTCTTTGGCTCACCATGTGCTCATCGATACACATATTACTGCTCTTCTTTCCTGAAAAAATAGGTTTACCATGGAGCAGTGTTTCCGGCAGAGCCACGAGGTTGCTAGGAACTGCTCAGTCTACAGGTGAGCAAGCATGCTCGCTCATGGGTCTGCACGGTTCGCTCTCCTGGAGTGCTGAACATGACGGGGGCCTGGGAAGCCCAGGAAGTTGCAGGAAGAGGGGCTGCTGCAAGGTATGGGGCTTCCTGTCCAGAAGGAGGAGGCTTGAGGACAACACAGTAGGGCTACAGCCAGGAAGGGGGAGGCCCATTTCCACTTAACTTCAACAAGCTTGCTGGCCACGTAAGACAAGAGACCCGGTGTGGAGGGTGCTGGGAGGGATAGGGGCCATGGGAGCCTGTGGCCTTCAGAATTATTGGGTGGGAACATACCTCCCACTTTGCAAACCAGAAGGGGAACCTTAAGAAGCCCCACCCTCTTCCCACCAGTTCATGTCCCCTCTGAAGGTGAAGAGGAAACGTTGCCAGCACCTCCAGGCATTCCATGTTCCTCCAACACTCTGTGTCTCCATCATTATACTTCAGACATCTCATCATAACCCTTTGTTTGTGGGTCTGTCTCCCCCATGGGAGAGTGGTCTCCTTAGAAACTGTCTTATTTCCTTTTGCGTTCTTGGACCATATCAAAGGACCGGATACATAGTAGGCAGCCAGCAAAAACTTGCTGAACAGTTCGACGTATGACCTTCCTGGACACACACAGCCAAAGGATTGCTCTGAGGTGCATTAGAATTTATAACTCAACCCGACCTTTTGAGAAAATAATGACAGCCGTGGATCCTTTCCTCAGGGAAAAGGAAAAAAACCCTACACATAAACAATTATGTTCAGTGTACAAGTTCTTTATTTTTTCTCTTTTTTACAGATGGGAAAGTCAAGGACCAGAAAACAGAAATGACTTATTCAAAGCCACACAACTTGTCTGCGATAGCCACACTAGGAACCCCGAGGTCCTGACCTCCTGACCACCTCTGCCCCTCCACCAGGCCTGGGCAGGGCTGGCAAAAATTTGGGGACTCTCTCACAAATGTACATGGAGCGGGCAAAGACAGCCATCAGGACCATACCAGCAGCTGGCCCCGGGGAGAATTCTTAGAAAGCGATGGTTGCAGAGATATTAAGAACCCCCGCCCCACTCAGTGATGGAACAGCCCGGAGGGTATTTAAGTCCTGCGAATGAGTGACTACTCGATTGTTGCTGAGGGGGGGGCAATAACACCAGTGTGTGTTCAGGAATCCAAACCTAATTGTAATTGCTAATTAGTTCATTTTCAAGAAGCAGCAAAGCACTGTCTTTGCATAAAAGTTTATTCAGGAGAAAGTCTCAAGGGGATGCAAGGACTTGGATGCTCCTCGGGGCCTGTCTCCTCTGGGTGGCTACAGCAAAAGGAATCACGGATCTGTGCCTGGTTAATCCCACTGTGTGCGGCAGACAGAGGAGGGAGAGAGGGAGAGAGGAAGAGGGGGGAGAAGGGTCAAGCAAGGGGGGAGAGAAGGAGGGGGAAGATGGGTGAGGGGAGGGAAAGGTGGAAGGAGAGGGAGGAAGAAGGAGGGAGAAGAAAAACGGAGCAGGGAATGGTGTGTGGAAGGAAAGGAGTAAGGACACAATTGCCTAACAAGGCTACGGTTTTCCAGCCTAAACACACTTGCTCAAGAAGACCCAGAGAAAAAAAAGAAGTATTCCCTGTAACCATCCTGTCCCAGGTCTTCCTTCAAGAGCCATGAGGATGAGTCCTCAGGAAGACAGAACAAAGCAAAACACACACAAAAAAGAGAGCTCACTTCCCTCTGGGGATTGTCCTGAAACACCAGATGTCCGCCTGTAAACCACAGCAGCTGTGAGGACAGAGTTCCCGAGTCGCCTCTCCTTCCCACTCCTCTGCTACACAAGCCCCTGTGCCCTGCCCTCTGGCGGGAGCTTCCTCCGCACCCCGTACAGACTGTGGGAGTCCCGGCTCCAGGGCCACCGTGTGTGCTGTTGACGAATGGGGTTGGGTTGGTCCGGACACGGCTGTGCTAGCCCCTGAGGGACAGACTGCCTGCCTCCCCTGGCCCTCCAGGCCCCCGTCACATTCACATGCAGTTTCATTCAGCTCCAAAGTGACCCCCTCCGTGTTGCTTCTGTTCCTAGACGCACTCTTCCCCCAGTGCTGGAAGACGAGGACACTGCCATTCATACGTGTATTGTGTGCGCACCCTGCGCTGCATCCCAGGACCAGGAGCATCTGGGGTTCCTCTTCGGCACTCCTCTGCCTTCTCCCTGGCACTCGGAATTGGTTAGCGAACCAGATTTCCTTTCTCCATCGCCTCAGGTGCCAAGAAGCTCAAAGTCAAATTTGTGACCCATCGCTGGCAATGACAGACTCTCACGATGTGACCTAAGATCCTAACCTTGTCCCTGTTTTCCCTCATTTTTCCTCACTCTGACTTTTATTACCTGCTGGGAACAGCAAGTCACTGGGCTGATTTTGTTGGGAGCGGGTAAACTACAATGGGTCATCATACAAGTAAAAAGTCAAAGGTAGTCCATACTCTGTCACTTCCGTAAGAATCTTGGAACTTTCGAGGGACGTGAAGCTCAGAGACTTTCTGTAACTTCCTCAAGGTCATGCAAGGCGGAAGCTGAACAGCTAGAGGTGACAGCTATGCCACCTGACTTCCAAGCTCATGCTCTTGATAGTCAGAACTACTTATATTTTAGCGAGTGCTTCCTACAGCTGGTTTCATGCGGAGTGCCCTGCATGTATTATCTCATTTATTCTCACAACGTTCCTGTGAAACAGCTACTATTGTTACAACCATTTTACAGATGAAAAAAGGGAGGTTCAGAAAGACCAAGAACTTGGCCAAGGTTACTGAGTTTACTGAGATTCAAACCCACAGAGCCTGGGCTTTGAATTTCTGCACTCCTTCCAGTTTCTCTGACTTGTAATAGAAATAACTATACCAAAAAAAAAATTCTAATTAAATGTTTGACTTCTTTTGAAGGCCCAACTGCCTGGTTATACATCACAAAGGCTTATCAACTGACAAATCCTGTTGGAGAAATGGGTGTCTGGCTAGAAGTAGGTATTTCTGAGTTTCACAGTTCTTCGTGGAGCAGATGGATTAAAACCACAAAGTCTGTGTGCAGTACTGGATTTAAATGCCAGCCTGAGCATGACAGGGAGGAAGATAATTACCTAGCGCCCCAAAGGGTGGAAAGAAAAGCCTTCGGAAAGGGCAGCGCTGCTCACTGGCGCCATCTGGCAGTAAAGGTGAGAAATTGCTCTCCGAAGGAAACCAATGACTGACTGGGCTCCTTGTGTGTTGAGCGCTTAATACACATCTCTTTCTTTTTTGTCCTACCAACCTGCAAAGAGATGTCATTATTATATAAATGAGAAACTCAAGATATTCAATAACTTGTCAAGAGATTTGACCACAATCTACTTAGCCTCCCTGAACCTCTATTTCCACTGCACTGTGCAAACCCTCCAAGGTGGTTTTCCTCGGTAGCTCCTACCTCCTCCAGCCTTTCGCTGCTGGCGTCTTGTGTGCACCGCACACTCCTCCGACAGGCAGGGGACATGTCAGCAGTGGGCACTAACAGGGCTGCTGTCCTCTGTGCCCACATGGCTGGCCCAGTTCACAGAAGGGGGCTCCAGTTCTGAATTTCAGTTTGCACAGCCCAGGCCTTTCTGTGCCATATCCACTCTTTCTGGCCCAGAGGTACACCCGTGGTGTTCCAACCTTTGATTCTGTTTTCAAACACTAGCCAACTCACCATCGTGGGGGCCGTAAGAAGATGAGAAAGAGGCCTCCGAGCTGAGGACTCAGCTTCCATACTCCTGTTTCAGCCACAGCAACAGCCTCGTTTTTATTTCTCTTAAAGTTTAGTTTTATTAAGAGGCTCTGCTTTAGCAAAGGCTCCGTGCTGGTCGACTGCAACATTGCCAGAGGCACCCCGGCCTTGCACTCTGCTGCCAGCACTCCAGTCCGAGACATCACGCCAAGTGCCTTCTCTGTCAAGTTGCCTCCTCCCTGCTCCGGGACACCCGGGGACTTTTTATCAGCCTCTGAGCAAAGGTCAAGTCCTCCGCCACCAAGCCTCTGGGGCCCTCTTCCACAGAACGAAAGGATCAGGACGATGCCTTCTGCTCTTCAGTATCCTCCGTGCACAGCGAGCAGTCAGTAAGTAAACACAAACCCAGGATACTGTTCCTTTGGGGAAACTTTGCATCCTCCCAGCTCCTAGAGCCCTCCCTACCTTGTGCAAACGAATAGTATCCTGCAGATCGAACGAGGCATTCCTCGTCACGGCCTACTTCCTAGTGCGCAGCTCAGCTTCCAATTAGAAAAATGACCTGGCGATGTTTAGAAAGTGCCTTCAATTTCCATCTCCTGTTGTCCGGAAAGATACCTACTTCCGGTTGGCCTACGAGTTAGGTTGGGATGAGCTCAAGAATCCCTGGAGGACTTCAGCATTACACCTGGCTCTTGGTGCCCCCTGGTGGCTATCTGTCACCATGCGCAGGTTAACCCGACGAATGTAAGTATCAGTAAGTGGACCCCTAGCTCGGAGCCAAATATGCTAGGGAGGCATTTTCCACGGAGTAGCTCACTTATCCTCACTATGGCCCTTTGCGGCCGCTACTAGTCGTTTAATAACTCTTTCTGAGTAACATAGCTAATGCTGGGTTTTTTAAATAAAATAAAAGCATCCATGTAAATATAAACATTAGCAGCAATGATTGCTAAATAACTTACTATAACATAATGTGTTGATGACATACATTTACACATATATGCAGATAATCTCCTTCTCTTGAATCAAATACAGAGCACCCTGATGGCCTCCGAGTTTCATTTACTTCGTTTTTCCGGCATTTCACATGGCTTGCTCTGTAGTCTCAGACGAGTCTGGGGCCCTTGCTGGTGGTTCGCGGCTTTGATCCGGCTCAGCCCAGCTGGGAAGCAGACCACTAGGAAATGCTCTGGGGCCTCGTTCTTTGGCCAGCAGGAGCAGAACAAGGTTGTCTTGAGTCGTCAGCACACCCGGACCTGGGGAGAGGTGAGAGCTCTCCGGGAAGAAGGGGACGAAGGATGAGGAGGGCGGCCCGCCCAGCCCGCACAGCCCACAGCACTGCTTCCCGGAGCTCGTCCGACTCAGGGCGCCGGCCGGAGAAGACCCTCTGGTTACCTACGATGCTGGAACAGATACCCGGATTAAAGGTAATGTGAGGTGGGGAAGGGTTTCGTTTAGGGGAGAACAGCAAGCACATCAAAGGAAGAGCTGGGGCTCTCAAAGCGAAGGAGAACAGGAGAGGGTGATGGAGAAAATGTTTCAGCACCCGAGAAGAAGGCGGGGCTTGTCTACTTGGTGCGGCTGCCCAGCGATGAAGTCAGAACTGGGGCCAGAACTGAGGTCGGCCGCCCTGAGCACATGACAACATGCCACCTGCAATGACCCCCTTGTGATGGCCTCAGCAGTGGCATTTGTTGGGACCACAGGGACCCGGCAACTCTCCCTCTTGCTAAGGAACATGTACAGCCCTTCACCGGGGCCCTTTTACATTGACAAATTAAACAGAATGATATATCCAGCCTGCCTAGCACACAGGAAGACGACTTTCTATCCATTTTGTCATTGAAACAATGGACAACAATTCTAAAGAACTGTGTTTTTCTCCCCTCTGAATTCTTATATTCCCCTCTGAATATAATTGCCATAATTATAATACTGGATTACTGTTACGGTTGATGGTAAATCCCTCTGTTTGCACTGGGTGGGACTCCATGGGAAGCGGGACTCCCCTCGGCCCCTGCCCCGTGGGTGCAGTTAGAGAAGCTGCCTCCCCAGGGTGGTCTCACAGAAAGAATCACAATTACTCCCACTGAGATGTCTCGGCCGGGTGCTGTGCTGCACGTACATTACCCATCCCCCTGCCTCCGGACCTCTGGGAGAGAGGTATGGGAATTCCAGTGTTATGCAGGAAGAAACTGAAGTTTAGGAAGGTTCCACTGCTTGGCCTACGCTATTTTGTTCATGGTCCAATTCATGAACGACAGGTTTTCTTGAGCACCTTCCCTGTCAGTGGGGAAGCACAGCTAACCTTTGGTTCGGATCCTAAGGGGGATTTTAAAGCCCGGTCACCTCAGCCTGGGTCACTGTGATCAAACCCCAAAACCCACACAGTTAAAAATGACAAGTAGAGGCCCTGGCTGGGTAGCTCAGTTGGTGAGAGCAGCGTCCTGATACACCAAGGTTGTGGGTTCCATCCCTGGTCAGGGCACACAGAAGGATCAACCAATAAATGTGCAGATAAGTGGAAGAACAAATCAATGTTTCTCTTTCTCAAATAAATTTAAAAAATGGCAAGTGGAAATTTGTACCTATATTATTTTTCTTGAACACTGACGATTTTCAGCAACACATAGCTTCAACTACAGGAAGTCTGCCCTTGGGCCTCTTCCCCTTCCCTACTCTCTCTCTGGCCGATTCCACTCACGACGGGGGCTTAACCTGCCAACTCTGTTCGGATGACTCCTAAGTCTTTTAGTTCAGTCTCTTCCCTGGGTTCTGGACTTAACACTATCCAACTACCCATGAGACATCTCCTCCTGGGGTCCCTAAGGGACCTTAAAATCAGTGCACCCCAAACTGAGCCCATCCTGTTCTGTCCCAGCCAAGCTTCTTCTCCCCTAGTCCCTGTGTCCCCAGACAGCCAGGGCAGGGACCCGCAGGTCGGCATGGACTTCGCTCTGACTCCCTCTTCCCAGGTCTTACTGGTGGCCAAGTCCTGTGGAGGAGGGGTTCTCAGAGTGAGGCATCCAGGTAACCAGCATCTCTCTCTGATTACGCCCTCCCTGAGGCCTCTGTTGCAAAGCAGGCCCTCGTCCTCTCACACCTGAACTGTTGCAATGGCTTCCTAACCCGTGTACCTTTCTGCAGCCTCAGACCCCTCCAGTCTATCCTTCCCTTTCCTTCCAGAATGCTCCCTCCAAACACAGACGTGATCACGTCTCCACCCTACACCTTTGGGTGTGCCTCTCACAGGGGATTTAGAAACAGGAGGCCATCAGTTCTTCGGACGGTTGTTATTCTCTGGTGGCTTGGGCTGAGCGCCTTCACCTCCCTGGACCTCGGTTCCCTCGTCTGTGAGGTGGGGCTCGTCCCACCTGCTGCCTCCTGGAGATGTGACAAGCCAATGTATTTAGAGAGGTAAGATGCTTGGTCGACCGTGGCGAGTTAGGCAAACCTAAGGTCCTGTTGTCACTGCATCTCAGAAGGTCCCCAACACAGACTAGGAGAGAGGGATCGCCTCTTTATGCAAGAGTCCACCCTGCGTGAAGAGGCATGTGAGGAGCGTGCTAAGTGCACGGTCAGGTCCCTAATGATGAGGACAGGCTTCTGTTTCTTCACCACATTATGTTCCTGGAGGGAGAAGAGGCTGCTTTTCACTCCCACTGGTTCTGGCGTGTCGTCCGATTGCAGTTCTTTTTTCTCCCCCTTCAGATCTTCTTTTATTCTTCTAAGACCTTCCTGCGTGCAGGCTGCTGGATGAAAGGTCTCTGCAACCCGGGTGGGACCACAAAGCAAGAACAGCCTGGTCAAAGGGTGGGAGCTTAAGGGCGACCTCGCAGTCCAGGTGTAAGCTGTAAAGATCTAACAAACCCCTTGCTGAGCGAGGCTCCCCGCGGCCTCCCAAGAGGAGGAATGTTAGAGGGCTGGAGGGAGAGCAAGAAGCAGACAGTGAGTGTGCAGAGAAGGGGCCCTTCCCCCGGTCAGCTGCAAAAAGGGTTGTCGGACGGTAGCATCCCCAGGCAGACATGAATGTCGGAGAGGGGAGCACGGCCTCGGCTCCTGACTGGGACTGGGTGGCGTGCAGGTGTTCCTCATACCTCCTCAGCCTGAGGACGGAAGGTAGAGATTGTTACACACGGGGCTAAGAGCAGACAGGGTCTGAAGCAGCCACGGCTTTCTAGGCTCCAAAGCAGTGTGGGAGAATTGCAGATTTCTCTGTGTCTCCAAGAAGGACCCTGAGAGTCAGCCAGCAGGTGGATCCCGACAGAGTCTGCATCCTGATGAAGCCGAGGGACAGTAGCCTCCCCCCAGGTAACCACACCTGAGGCTCAGGCAGAGGCCAGTGCAGCGGTGGGAAGGACCTCCACCCCACCCCCCACCCCCCACTCTAACAGCCATCCAGGGCTTAGAACTCAGACACCATCCTAGAAAGTCCCAGGAAGGAAAAGAAGAAAACATGGAACCGACTGAGACAGCCGGACTGAGAATTCCGTCGGGAGGGGAGAGAGGGGAAGGGGGAATGGAGACTTGTGGGGGCTGAGTTACCAAGAATAGCAAAACAGGCATGCCTTTCTGAGCCCCACGAGCTGCACCAGATCCTCTGTGAGTGGATGTTTGTGTGTGTGGATCCGTCGGATTGCAAGTCCCGTGTGGCCTGTTTTGCGTCTTAGGTGTCCCGGCCTCCCCCAGGCCCACCTGAGACCCTTGTGAAGGTGTTCTGAAATGGGCTGAGCTGGAAACAGGTTCTCCTGGCGCACCTGGGCCGAGTCTGTCTTCGCTGTTGCCTTCATTTGGGGATCGGCTAATTGCTGTGCCCCTAACTTGACCTTTCTCGTTCTCGATTTCTTCGTCCACAGAATGGAGGTAACGCTGGTCCCTGGGGTAGTACAAGGTTAAACAGTGTGAGGCATCTGGGAGCTGGCTGCGACCTAGAAAGGCCTGCGAAGTGTTATTTTGGAACATCCTGGCCTTGTGGGAGGGGCACACTCCCTGTGTCCTCTCTCCTAAGCGGTGCCCTGCCTTATTCTCTCAGTTCCGTTCAGCAGACGTGTGTCAGGTGCTTCCAGTGTGCCAGGCATGTCATGAGGGCTTCACCTGGGTGATGGCGACCTGGAAACGGAAGGCAGTAGAACTTAGGTTTGTCAGAATCCTTGTGGGGAGCGGTGTGTGCGGCAGGATGGACCAGCTGCCTGGGGTAGGGACTGCGACCCCCAGGAGGCACCCATCTGTTATGAGGCCTGTGGTCGTTGGGCATTGAAAACCTACATTAAAATGGCCTGAGCAAGTTATTGGCGCTCCTGACTGTCCAGAGTTCAGTGGGTTTTAGGTTCAATAACACAGTGGCTTAACCACGGCATCGAGGGCTGTTGTATGGGGTTCCCCCCTCCTTTTCTGTTCTGCTGTTTATAGTGAATGCCTCACCCTATAATGAGCTCCCCTCAGGGTACAGGATGGCTGCTGCCAGTGGGGCTGTCGGCTTCCTTGTTCACAAGGAGCGGGACGGGGAGGGCACTCAGAAACTGAGGCGACAGCTCAGGACCTCGACTGCCCTATCCTTTTATTTTAAATCTTCACGCAAGGATATGGTTATTGATTTGAGAGAGAGAGGGAGGGAGGGAGAGGAGAGAAAGAGAGGTGCAGGGAGGGAGGGAGAGAGGGAGAGGAAAGAGAGAGAGAGTGAGAGAGAGAAAGAGAAACCTCAATTGGTTGCCTCCTGTATAAGCCCCGACCATGGATGGAACCCACAACCTAGGTATGTGCCCTGACTGGGAATCGAACCTGCAAACTTTCTGTGTACAGGATGAGGCTCCAACCTACTGAGCCATCCGGCCAGGGCTTGATCACCTTATCTTCCTGAGCTGTCCCTACCTCCACTCTTGCGAGTCCCTAACTCTGCATTATTTCCTTCATAATTTCCAATATTATTTATTTTACTTATTATTCATTTATATATCTATTGGTTTATAGCCAGCCAGCTCCTCTTCTGGAATATAAGCTCCATGAGGTCATGGATCTCATCTTGTTCACACTGGTCCCCAAACCACCTTCTCAAAAGAGCAGGTCCCTCCTAGATGCACAGGAGAGAGGCTGACTCTGTTAAGAGGGGTCTTCTTTCCCTATCCTCCTCTCTAAGCCCAATTCCTGCCTGGGCTCTGACTCCTGGGTAGAGCTGCTGCCAATCAGGAATTGGCTGGAATAAGAGGATCTCAGCTGCCATGTGGAGGCATGCTTCTCTATACAAGGTCAGCCAGAGTTGGGGTAGCCTGGGTGCACAAAGGGGACTGCTGACCGGGGAGTCCAGGGGAAGTTGTGAAGACAAGATGGATAGGCCAGTTGTCCCTGCAGGAAGGAGGAAAAGGGGTAGTGGGCAGCAAGATCAGTAATCAAGTGGGTGACAGCAAAATGGCGTGAGGTGAGTGTTTCCGGACCAGGTCTGAACAGAGAGGGTGGGCCGAGCTCCGGTGACTCGAACCCTGAGGCTGCATTCCTGAGCACATTGGCCACACTGCTCACGGTGATGCTCCCTGGGCCTGGGCACTAGTAACAATAGTCCTGCACTCTGTGAGAGCGTTTGGTAACATGCAGAGCAGAATCCCAGACATGATCTCATTTCACTGTCACGGCCACCCTGGGCAGGGCTGGGGAGTTGGTTTGGTTATTCCTATATTGCAGGTGAGAAAACCCAGCCTCAGAGTGACTTTCCAGAAGTCACACAGGTCAGAGGAGGAGAAGCTGGATGCAGGGAGCCTCCTTCAGCCTCGAGTGTGTCCCTCCGTCCCTCCTCAGCGTGGTGGGGGAAGAACGGGCTACTGCCTCCTTGAGGTGGAAATACACTTACACCCCGTAGGCCTGAGGCAGGGGTTGTTTTGCCTTACTTGTTCTCCTGTGTAGAGCTAAGCTGCTGAGAATTCTTGTATACCTATGACATTTTCCGTAACAATACAGTTAAAAAAATAAAAAGAAGAGGGTGGAGCTGTTTGGTCAGCCCCTGGCCAAGAACATCAAGGAAAGATCAGGTGATGAATGGGGTGGGCTTCAGCCCTTTAAGATTGGACTTGAAAAAAGAAGAACAAACATTTGGGAATAAGACATACGAAAATTCATGTGTGAGCTCCAGCAGCTAAAAAAGAAGGCACAAAGGAATGAGTTGTTCCCTCTGGGTTTTATATTCCCTTGCCAGATTCTTTAATTATGCTTCTGTTCTTCTTTCCCCAAATGTAATTTTCCCCCAGACTTAAATAAAGAGCAGACGGTGCTTCATGGAGCCGGGGGGAGCGGCCTTTCAGAGTTTAGTTTTGTCCGGGTGCAGGTCCCGGCTGGAGCTGCAGCTCACGGTGTCAGAGTGGGTCGTTGCTTACCTACTCGGAGGCCCATGTTCTCCAACTGTAACGGAGGAATCAGGCCCCTTACCACCCAAAGGCCTCCCAAGAAAATGGACAAAGGTGGCAGAAAGGCCCTTGGACAACGCCCAAAGCAGCCTGCCTTGGGCTGGGAGGTGATGTTCCTGGATGGAGCGCTCCTCAGAGTCACCGGGGTGCATGGGCTCCGACAGCCCTGGCCGTCCCCTGGCCCAGAGTCAAAGCTGGAAGGACCTTAGTGCCCCACCTGGCTGGGACCTTAGACCTTCTGGAGTTGGGGCTCCTTCTGGGGCTCTGGATGCCTTCCAGTTGATCTGACTTGGTTTCATCCCATAAGGTGTCAGCAACGTGCTCCGATGCTTCAAAGGACGGTGTCCTGAGAAAGAGGTGGGGACAGGCCGTGGTAGCCACACTAAGGGACAGAGCACAGTCTCAAAGAGCAGGGCACTTCAAGTAGTACAGGCCATTGTCATTCAGCATGGTAATGATTTTTTTAAAAAATTTACATTCTTAATTTTGTGTTGTTCCGACTGGGCTTTGCCAGATGAAAGAAAGGGGTGGCCCAGAGAGGTCTGGGGTGGTGAGGGGAAGGTCATCTGGGGTTAAGCCTGGCGCCAGGCTTCCTCCTTTCGCTGTCACTTCTGAAGACTTCCGTACACACACTGATGGCTTGTGTGACAGCCAGTCTCCCAGTGTCCTGTCTTCTCAATACAACTGATGTTCTTTCAACAAATGCCCCCTTGGGTGCCACTGACCATCGCGTCTTCATTGGATCACTCACTCATCCCTGTCTCAATAGGCGGGTACCAAGTAGCTCCTATGTGTCAAGAAATTCTTATGGGACAGGAGTTCAAAGATTAGAAACTTACTTTCCCTCGAGGCCTGTCGTGTGAAAGAGGTGAGTGCAGCGGTGTGGTCAGTGACCGTTTTCACGGAATGGCTTCGGAGAAGGCGATGGAGGAGCCCTTCCGAAGCCCAGTGGGGCCTTCAGGAGGAGGTGACCCTTGGACTTGAAGGGTAAGGAGGAGTTTTCAGTGTGGGTGGATGAAGTGAGGGTGGGGAGGGAGAGCATTCTGGGAAGAGGGTGCAGCACCCAAGAGGGCATGGAGACATGGAGAAGCAGCGGCAAGCATCTTGATGGGCTGGAGGGTGCAGGTGGAGTGGCAGCAGACGGGTCCAGGCAGGTAAGCAGGTGCCAGGTCCAGCCCTGGGCTTTTCCTGAAGGAGAAGGGGAACTACTTTGTAAAATGAGATCAGATTCTGGCCTCTGGTAGGAATGTAGGGACTAGGTTATGGGGAGGTTCAGAATGAGTCACCCCAAGATGTGCCTCTGTGGCAGGCAGTTTGTTTTGTACTAAAGGCAACTTCAGCCCTAGACTCAAGAGAAACCTCTGAAGGGCTTGAATTAGGGGCCTTGCCCATAATAGGAGGTTATCCAAGATAACTCCTTTTGACCTGTCCCTGGGGCGGGGAAAATTCTATTTAGTTAATACTGCTCTCCTTATCCTGCAAGGACCCTTTGAAGCCCCCAGAGCACTTCTCACCCCTGGGTCAGGATGTCCTGTATACCCACATTCCCTCTCCGTCCTGACTCTCATGTATGTGGGGTCCCCATACATAGGTATGTATTAAATTTGTTTTCTCCTGCTAACCTGTCTCATGTCTCCTTGATTATTAGATGAGCCAAGTGAACCTTAAGGGTAGAGGAAAGCTTCTTCCTGCCCCCGATTCGAGATGCCTGAGACAGAAGGAGGAGGATGGGTGACAGAGAGACTTTTGGGGGCTCTCACCGTAAACCAGCTGAGAACGGATAAGGGCCTGGGCTCAGGCAGTGCCTGCAGAGGTGAGGGCTGGAGACACTGGAGCAGAGAGTGTGAGGCTTGGGGACTGATGGGATGTTGGGGGTGCATGTGAGGGAGGGGGAAATCTAGAGCTACTCCCAGTGTTCTGGTTCAGGCGATTGTATGGATGAGCGTGGTGTTGGCTTACGCAGGAATAGAAGAGGAGAATTAAGTTTGGTTTTGGTTTTGTTTCAGAATTTGGTAAGAGTTTATTTGAGTCAAACTGATGACATGCCTGGAAGCAAAATCTCAAATGCTCTGAGGAGAATCAAGTTTGAGGCCAAAAAAAAAAAAAAAAAAAAGGATTTAGCTTTGAAAATATTGACTTAGAGGTAGATATGGGACATGTGGGAATAGCTTACAAATATTTATATTAAAAAATGGATTTAGCCCTGGCTGGTATGGCTCGGTGGATTGAACACCATGCAAACCACGTGGTCACCAGTTCGATTCCCAGTCGGGGCACGTGCTTGGGTTTTGGGCCAGGTCTCCAGTTGGGGGCGTGCGAGAGGCAACTAATCGATGTTTCTCTCACACATCAATGTTTCTCTACCTTTCTTTCTCTCTCCCTTCTCTCTCTCAAAAATAAATAAGATCTTAAAAAAAGAACCTGCATTAATTTGAGCAATTTAGGAAAAATTAAACATATTTGAAAAAAGAAAGATGCACTTAAAGATTTAGAAGATGGAAGAGAGTTTGGGGCTCGAGACCTTGCCCATGGGCATCGGTGAGACCCGGAGGGACGAGTGAGGAGGGAGAGAAAATGAGGGGCTGAGGAGGGCCCCGGAAACCAACATTTAAGGACGAGGAGAGCAGGAGGTTGTCGATGTGAGAAATGTCCAACCTGCAGAGAGTTTTCGTGAGAGTTTATTTGACCCAAACTGGGGACATGTGCCAGGGAACAAGGTCTCAGGTGTTCCAGTGAACTGTTGAGGCTGCTTTTGTGCATTTGAAATTAAGGAGGGGACATACGTGGAGGGGACTGGGAGCAAGGTGGGAGTCGGATTACGGGATGACTAACAGGATTGTGTGCCCTCCTGAGGGTGAATAGCCCCTTTCCGGGCTCTTACATCTGGCGTTTCCAAGGCCCGCTAACCTAGGGGCACGGAACAATGGATGGGGCTGGCCTAAAAGCTTTCACGAAAGAAATTAGAGTCAGGAGCATGACTACCCACCTTGACCTGCCCACTCAGGAACCTATGATCCCTGGTGAGGTTGCTTCCCATAGAAACTCTTTTATTCATCCACAAGGTGCCAGGTAAGAAGACAGAGAGAGAGGCCAGAATGGCCTGAGGGAAACTGGGAGGCAGCTATGTGAGGGAGGCCAGGCTGAGGAGAGGCCGAGGCAGGGTGAGTGTGGCGGAGCCCAGAGGGGGACCCTGGCTGGCAGAGCAGGGCCCACGCCGCTGACCCCAAAGGGGAAGACCCTTTGGTAGGAACGCGGCCGTGGACCAGTCAGTCACCCGGGATGAAAGGAGCTAGTGGAAATGCCATCTGCTTGTAGCCCTTTGCCCTGATTTCTAGCCAAGGGTTATTTCACCTTCTGAGGGAGGGAAGTAGGTGGACATGGAATCTCAGCACCTACTGATTGTCAGGTTCGGTGCTGGACACCTGGTACAGATAGTCTCACCGTGGCTTGGGGAGGCGGATTGCATAACCCTCCCTTTCCAAAGGAGGCAACCAAGGCGCAGCACGGCCAAGCCTTTCCCCTCTCCCCTGGTTGCCGGGTCATCCCCCCCAAAGCAGACCTATGACGATCCATACCAGTGGCTCCACATCTGAAGAGCCAGCCTTTCCTGTCTCACTGGCTCAAGCTCCTTAAATATAAAAAAATAAAAAAGATAGCCTTGGGTCAGATATAGGACACAGTTCCTACCACTGAGGCCTCCGTGTGAAGCGGTTAAGTCAATGGGCAGGAGCGAAGGGCAGCCAGGGAGGAAGGACAGGGCCGCCGATGACTCCGGCTCCTTCCCCGTTCCCGAGCTGCACCTCTGCCCTGCACAATCACACCATCTGGGCTGCTTGGGGATGCGCTGGCCCACTTTTTATCTTTAAGATTGGTGCTCATTTTCAAATGAATATTTTTACAGTGTTTCACTACCCTCGGAGGTTGACAGCCACATTACTGCCATTTGCGTTTTAAAGATAAGCAAACTGAGACTTGGGGACTTGCCCTTGTCCTCCTCGCTCTCTGGGGGTTCAGACATTGGCATCTTTCTGCTAGACCCGGGGATGGACGATTCCACAAGGAATGTCATCACTAATGACAACACCCTACACAGGTGACTGTGGCCCTTACTGTGGCTGCCAAGGCCCTGTGTATCCCTGTTAAAGGGAAAAATTGTGCATGACACTTGTTACCGATGGAAAGGCAGACTTTGCTAGGGGTTGGGGTGGGGCTACTGCACTGGGGTGTTCGAGTGGTGGAGAGACAGGACTCAGCTCAGTGCAACAAGGACAAGTGGGGATTTGTAGATGGGTAGCAGGGAGGAGGCAGTGGATGGAAAAATACTAAGAGGAAACACCAGGGGATTCAGTAAGAATCCCCTAGAAATATCAATGGTGAGAATGAGGAATTTCATTAGCTATCAAGGGTGGGGGACTTTCCACTAAGTTGACTCAGCAGGATTCTTGCTAAAACTGGACTGAACGGGCCAAGGACAGAGCCCAAGGTCAGGGATGAGTCAAGAAGAAAACTCAGGAACCAGAGGCAAGTTCGATCAGAGGAGAGTCTTTGTCCTGTCACCAAGGCTGCTCTCCCCTTGCTCAAAACACTCAAGCCGGGCCGCCTCCTGCACCAGGCATGCTCCCTGCGAGGGCTTTGCCGCCTCTGCTGGAATGCCTTTCCCTGCAGGTATTGGGGTCTTGCAGGTCTAAACTGAACCTGCATTTCTCAGCCAGGCCTTCCCCAAGTGGCCCACATATGAGCTCCTGTCCACCCTCTCCCCCTGCCCCTTTCTGGGTGAGTCTTCTCCATCACCATTTAACATATGACTTACTTACACACTCGGTTTATCGTCTGCCCACCGCCTGCCTCTGCAATGAAAGCAGGAGTCCCAGGAGGCAGGGACTTGGGTCTGCTTTGTTCCCTGCTGTACCCCCAACACCTGGAACAGCACCTGTGATGTAGGAGGGACTCAGTGTTGAATGAATGGGACACAGAACGAAGGTCTCCATAAATAACCCTCAGATCTCGATTATCTGTATCAGTGATCGCCAACCTTGTTCATCTCAGGGCACACAGAAACTAATCACTAATGTTCTGCGGCACACCACAAACATATTTCTTGCCAATCTGACCCCCCCAAAATAGGTATAATTTTGAATCATTAACACCAATGGCTAGTGTTGTGTTGGCTGTTGTCACTTTTTTATTTGACAATCTACGGGAAAAGGGGTCCATGCCCCTGACTGAACAGGCAGGTATTGGCTATTTTAAAAATTCTTGGGGCATACTGGTTGAAAATCGCTGATTTATGCCAATAGCAAAGAATAATAATTCCCAAGGATGGATGATCCATCCAACAAGTTTATAATGTACTTGACCAACCATTATTTCACTTTAATACAGGAATGAACTCAGATGCACCACGACATATGTGTCTTTCCATAACAGTTCTACGTGTTATGTGCTTATGGGGGGGGCAGCAGGTGGAACAGGGGGAGAAGCCCAGAAATGGGGCAAAAAAAAGCCATCAAGGATGCAGAGTTGGCTGCAGAAAATTCCACATGCATACAAGGTCATTTGACTCACTCCCCAGAGTAACTGAAGAGCTGATGTACATATATCATGTATAACAGGCCCTTGGCAGGCACCCAACCTGTATTAGCTGTTAATATTAGATTGTCATTATCTCCCTTTCCAGACAACCCATGCAGCATTTTCCCAGATACACCTCATGCTGTTCATGAGTCCTGACACGCCTTCTCCTGTCCCATGCAGGGCCCATGAGCATCCAGGCCTCACAGACAGCCCTCCAGGCTGTCTGTCCCCTACCCTGTCTTTGCCCACTGCCCCCTGGTAATTCCTCACTCATGCTTCCGGTTGCCACTGGAATGAGCTCTGCCGGGAGGACCTCTGACGCCCCTAGGCAGCATCCTCCAATAATGGCATCCCATACTACCACCGCCATTATGTTGCATGACAATTCCTAGTTTGTCCCCAATTCCTTCTCCCCAGAGACAGTAGGAGCCTGGAGGGCAGAGACTTACCTTATCCGGTGTTGTATCCCCAGCCACTAATACAAGGTGACACACCCCAGGACTAGGGTGCATGATGGAGGGGCTGTAGGTAGCCCAGGCACTGCCGATAAAAAGGGAGATAGCTCGGCCTAGACAGGTGTTTCTCATTAATCATCCCTGCCCTGGGAGGCCAGGTCTCCCTGCTTCCAAGGAACCTGACCCCCAGGGAACAAAGTGCTGCTGACGTGGAGGGAGTGTCGTCCATGGGACAGAGGTGACCGCAGGCTCCTGTCAGTGAGCTGCTTTGGGGCTTTCCCAAGCAAGAGCTGATTTCAGACCAAGAAACCGAGCCCAGCCCCAGCAGACAAAAATCTGCACGAAATCAGACACCCCTGGTGAAAATCTCGTTAAATCACCGTCACTTTCCACTGGCCTGCACACACTGTCCCATCCCCTGGCCACGGGCATCTGGGTGGTGAGCGGATCAACAAAATCTCACCAGGGCCTCAGATCCAGATTAAGGGACTGGGGGCAGGGAACCATCTGGCCTGAGCAATGGGCAGGGCTTTTGTTTGGGTATTCTTTTCTTCTCATTATAGTGTCCCCAGTGCCTAGGCCAGTCCCTGGCACACTCTGGACACCCAGTCAACATCTGCTGAAAGAATGTGTGACCTGGGGACCCTAACAAACCACTAGGGGTTTGGTCTGGTTGAGTGAGTCTCTCAGCAGGCACATGCATGTGTGGGTCCAGCTACAATCTCCTCCTTTCCTTACCCCTCTCCACCTAGTGCTTAGCCTCTGCGTCTTGGGAAATATTGAGTATTTAAAGAACGCTTGTTACGAAAGATGCAAAACCACTGGAAAGCCTGGGGTGATTACCCGCCTCAGTGTAGCTTTGGCCTTGGTTGGTCCAGGACTGCCATGAAGAGCTAAAAAATGCACAAGACTTAAAAGAGTGCCCCTCCACTGTTCCTTCAGGTTGCTTCTCTATGAAAACTCCCTGCAGGTGGGCTGTAACCACAATTTTTAAAGCTCAGCCATATGAGCAGGAAGCTAACATTTATCTAGTGCCAATCATACACCAGAATGTATATGCCAGAAGCTTCTGGTATGTGATTTAATCCCTATGGCTGCGCTCGGAGGCAGGTGCCATACCTCGGTAGCAGATGGGAGCTGAGACTCAAAAGGTGGTAAGTAACTTGCCTAAGCTCACCCCGCCCACCTGTCACAGGCTGGCAGGCACCACGCCCACTCAACACGCAGCCCCCAGATGGGATTCAGAAAACACTCTCGATCTTAAGAGGACCAAAGCCTTTTACTCAATAAATCTTCCTCCTTTTTGCAGGGACTGGCACATTGGATCGGGTGTACTAACGTGGCCTGCTCCGGGCGGCGAGAGGACCTGGGTGGGATACGGTAAGGTAGGTCTGCAAAGCAGATTTTCCCAAGGCCCCCTGGAGCCTGGCTGGTCTATTTCGACTTGACGACTCCTGACTGTAGCGGAAGTCAGAAGGATAATGAGCCGTGTAGGAGAATGAGCGCGTTCTCTTGTGTTGCACAGGCTCCTGATGAGA
The DNA here is from genome assembly GCA_004024845.1 of Tonatia bakeri. Lineage (NCBI taxonomy): Eukaryota > Metazoa > Chordata > Mammalia > Chiroptera > Phyllostomidae > Tonatia > Tonatia bakeri. The sequence continues at coordinate 28,671 of PVIA01006715.1, forward strand.
ATAGCTTAACTCCCCTTGCAACACAGCTGAGCGCTCGGTAACAGCTCGGAGACACTGCAGGGATGTAGGTGGGGGCCGGCAGCATAGAGTGTAAGAACGTGTCGGCACTGTCTGTTTAAAATAGCAAGGGCAGCTGCAAGACACGCATGCAGCAATTCTAACCTTGTTAACTTGCAAACACTCCTCAGGGCCTCTTGGGAACCTTCCCTTTGCTCCACGAGGAAGGTGGTGAGCCTGGGCCTCTCAGGCCAGCCTCCTTTGGAGGCCAAGCCTTCCCGTTCCTCTCTGCGTCTAACTGGCACATGAAAGCAGTGGGCGGAGCCTGGACACCGAGTAACAATGCACATGTGGGAAATGAGCTGTTTTTTTTAAAGGTCTTCCTTTGAGCAAACCTATTAATAAACCTTTGACCCAGGAATTGCACTTCTGAGAATGAAAATAGGCTTCCTGGGTTCAGTTTGGCTCTGCCACTCACCTGGTACCAGGAACACCTGCATCTGCTGTTGTTTCCTCATCAGTGAATTGAGCGTAATAAAATGATCTGATCTGCTGTAAGGTTTTTTATAAAGATTAAATGAGATGCTCCATGTACGCTAGTACAGTGTGCAGCAGGGGCACTGATTGTTTGTTATTGCCTTAAAGGCCCACTCTTGAATGGGCTACGCTCCGATGTTCACCACAGCACTGTTTATAACCATGAAAAATCGGAAACAACGTAAAAATCCAAAATTAAGTGAATGACTAAGCAAAATAGGCACATATCCAGTCCGGAGAGATGATGGAGCCACTGAAAACTCTGGCTAGGAACATTACATAATATTTTAAATGCTTATGATGCAATGAGTGGGGGGGGAGCAGTTTATCAAATTACGTGTACAGCCTATTTTGTAACTGTATAAAATAGAAAACAAATCCTGTAAGTAGGGGAAAGCTTGACAGGAAATACATGAAAATGCATTGGGATGAGTGAACTCTGGGTCATTTTTAGTTTTCTGTTCTGTTTTTCAAGGTGTTTTCTATATTTTTAGAGTGAAAGTATGTGGAACATTTAAAATTATGTTACAGTTGTTGTTTTTAGTATAATTTGCCTTAAGGCTCCGAGAGTTGCAGAACTTGGTGTAGTTTATTTTATTATGTTCAGAATAGGGGACCAGAAGAAAGTAGTGTGGGCAAAATAATTTCCCAGGCATTGGTTCTCTGGAAGCTCCAGTAAACAAGCTTTATTTAGGACCCACTAGCATTTCCACACCAGTTTCTCATCCTATTTCCTGCAGTGGCTATGAATGTTCTCGCCGACCCTTGGCCGGTAAGGACCAGGAAGCCATGAGTCAGGCCTCAGGCACTCCCTGAGAGCCTGCCTAGGTGTTCTCCTTCTCGGAGTTCAGTGTGTCCTAAAAACTTTCTTCTCAGTCCCTCTCCTCCCTCCCACCCCTCCTTCACTCACTGCACTCCTGCTGTGAGCCCAGCGCTTTGCTAGAGGCTGAGGACAGAGCTGGAGACTCAGCCCCTGCCATGCAAGGGGTCAGCTGTGGGGCCACAGAGGGAGTCAGCAAGCAAACTCGGGCCCATGAAGGAATAATAGTACTGGAGAGTGAGGAGGAGGGCTTGGCTCACTGTGCACAGGGCCTGGGCCCCCAGCACAGCACAGGTGGCCTCAGTCGGAGGTGTAGAATGTGTGAACGCTTGCTGGGGTAGAAGGGCTGGGGTAAGGGCATTCCAGGTCAAGGATAGGACAGGTGTGAAAGCAATTCCAAAAGCCCTTGAGGGCAAGGTGGTGTGGGGGAAGGCCGTGGGGTTCAGTAAGAGGGGGCAGAGCGGGAGGAGTCAGCATGGGAGGGGACCGCACTAAGGAGGTTGGCCTGAGTATAGGCTACTGGTCAGTGGCATTTTCTACTCAGGGGACAGACATGCTCAGATTCTCTTGCAGAAAGATGACATCGATAGCAGAGAGGAGGGTGAGCCCGTCGGAGGGGCGTGACCAGGAGCAGGGGTGCCAGTGAGGCTGCAGCAGCAGTCCGACTGGGGCTCCTCGGGGCCGCGCTGAGAGAACGGAGCTGAAGACCCGATCAGGGAGTTGTGACAGGCATTGACAGCTCTGGCGGCCTCCCCGGACCTGGGGTGGGTAGTGACAGAAATCAAGGATGGATGGATGGTTACGGCCATGCCATAACTGAGAGGAGACTTCACAGAAACGGGCTTGTTGGGGGAAGGAAAGGTAATGAACTCGGTTTGGGACCAACTGAGTGAAACGTGCTGGGCCCCCGTGGGCAGTGGACTAGAGGTCCCGCCTTCAGCGAAGTTTTAAGATGACGATACTGATGGGGAAGGTGACAGGACGAGAGTGGACGCTGGCCCTAGACGTGGGTGAGGTCACCCGGATGGACCAGAGAGCGGAATTCTTGGCAAGGACCGCGCTGCATTAACACTGGGCGTCAGAACTAGACTTGCCGGCGGGCTACCCGGGGTTCACTGAGGCCCTGAACTGCGTGCACCGAGTCTTCTCCACGTGCATGCCTAAGAGTTTTCAGATTTGTTCGATTTGTTTGCTCTTGCTGATGGAAAGTGCAATGGTCCGTGGTGAACATGAGGCTTTGGAACTGGACAGACCAGGGTTCCTGTGCCGGCTCCCCCATTCTGTTTCCCGATGGCAGGAGTGAAAGATTACATCCGACGTTCCGAGTGGGTAGGTGACCTATGTCTGGTTGGTGACCTCAGCCTCACAGTGTATTATATAAGCTAAACCCAAAGGCTTTTCTTGGTAAAGCTACATCATTCATAAAATTTACACTCTTTCAGCCCCAATGAGCATTATTTTAAACTGAAAATGTGTTGATTAATGTTTGAGCTGACTCTGGCATTTCAGTTATTGAAAAGGGGACTGGCATGTTCAAGATGACAGGGCGTGTTTGTTTTTCTTCCCACCCTGACTTTTCAAAAAAAAAAAAAAAAGAAAGAAAGAAAAAGAAAAAAGGCTGGTCTATGTATGAATTACAAATGCCAGACCAGCTCAGGCTCCCAGAAATGCACGATCACATTCACAGTCTAATTTAGAGACGGTGGAACAAATCCAAGTAATAATTTTATTGTAGTCTACAGCCACAGTTTTTTACATATATTTTAGTGGTTTTGACAAATGTTACTTCTGAGCAGACTTTAAATGAATCCACAAAAGTTAATATATTAAAAATAAAATACACACAATAAAACAGCAGGCGTCCGGGTGTCCGGAATCATGCAGGTAGGGGTGGTCTGGTTGGTGTTGCTACTGAGCACCTCGCCCGTTTAAAAATTCACCGGTAAATACCAGTTCTGTTCCTCACTCCCATGTAATCCACCCAAATGAGGGAGTTCTAAACACACACGCACAAAATCAATGAATAAGCCTTAATGTAACATCAAACCAACAATTCCATTGATCAAACCCATTAGAAAATAGTCAGTATCAGCACCTGATCTAAAGGCAAGGTTGTCTCATTTATTAAAACACCAACAGGGGATTAATCAACAGAGCAACTAATATGTTAATCTTAATATAAGACACTGAGGGAAAACCAAAAATAACGCATTTAAATACCACTCCACTGAGCTAGCATATAACCCATGGACTACAGACACATGAGTTTCTATCTGTCAAACAGTGCTTTAAATACTTTCTATCTAAAAAAACAAACAAAACAAAAACAAGCCACACTGAGAGATGGAGAAGAAACGTAGAAATGTGAATTGATGCATCTAACTCCACGGTTCAAAAATGAGTATCACACTGATCACACAGAGCTCGGTGACAACGACCTGGCACCCAAGAAGCAACAGCGCCGCTCACCGTAACGCAGGACGCTGCCCAGGAGCCTTCGGTGCAGGGCCGCCCGGCACCACGTGACGCAGCCCGAGCCCCGCCCACTGCCCGCCGGCCCTGGAGCAAACATGGCAAAGGCGCAGAGGGGAAGTTGGATCTTTTGAAAAAGTTAATGATATCAAAATACTTTTCCACCATCAGTAAACCAAACGAGGTGGAGTAGATGGCCCAAAGCAGCACGAAATTCAGAGTCACAGGTTGGCAGAAAAAGTCTGGAAAACTGCAGGTTTTAAAAATTGGCAATTTCTCCATGGCTAATAAAACTATCAGAGGAGGTATAATGTTTGTTTCTTTGTGGAATGTTGACAGCTCACTGCAAAAATTCACATGGATGAGGAACTTCGGAGATGTGCGTCAATGGAACACTTTTTTAAAAAGTTACAAAAAACTAAAGTTACTATTTAAAAAATAACCATGTTATGCCAAGATGAAAAACATGGTAAGAGTAGTGTAACTTCTGTCCATGATTCTTTACGTGGCTGATGGGAAAGTGATACAATTTTCTCTTAAAAAAGGAAGCTTCGCTATTGCACTGACTTTGACAACCTGACCTAGTAATTTAGAAAAATCATGTAGTAAAATCTTTAAAATTAAAATACAAAATTCTGGTTTGTAAACATCAGTTGGCCAAGTCTATCCAGAGTCCTGCACGATAGTGGAATGGAATGAATAGTTAATTTACTACCTTATGTCTTTGTTCTGGAAAATTCCAGAACTCAGCATCTATGCTTTCACAGTAATTATACTCAGACTACATACAGAAAGTCAGTGCACCTGTCCTCGTCTTCTTTTCCTCCTGTGCAGCATTCAGCTCTTGCCCCACCCAAGGGCCATCATTGAAATAATACTGGTTTGGAGACCTAGTACAGGTTGGTCACAAGTGTCGCATAAAGTCTGTGGGACTTCGGTAAAGATACTTCCAAATGGCATAGTAATGCACCGCAGCTGCCGTGGCCACGAACAGGTGCCAGATGGCGTGGGCGAACGGAATGATGCCGTCACTCTTGAAGAACACAACTCCTAGGCAATAAATTATGCCCCCACAGGCAAGTTCGTGAAGTCCATCGGTGTTGTTCTGTCAGCAGAGGAAACAAAAAGGTCCTGACGTTACTCTGAGGTGACAAGTTAAAGGGATTAACTGCAGTTTTCCCCAAGCCTCCTAATTTTCTAGACAACAAAGCAGCTTTGCATAGACAGGCTCCTGATCTGTAAATAGGAACTAAACTTAGAAGTCTCTCATATCTCCTCCTGAATTACCCTTTGGGCTGAACACCATTTTTAAAAAATGAGAGAGAGAGAGAGAGAGAGAGAGAAACATCGATTTGCTGACCCACTTAGTTATGCATATTCATGGGCTGATTCTCGTGTGCTGTGACTGGGGGTCAAACCCACAACCCTGGCGTATGGGGTCGATGCTCTAACCAGCTGAGCTACCCGGCCAGGGCTGGGCTGAATGTCTGATGGAACCAAGCACTGTGGTTACAGGCCCCACAGTAAAGAGCAGCACGTTCTGCTCATCTAGGGCACGTCCAAGCAGACTGCAGTGGCGTCCAGACACAGCAGTTCACTGTAACACAGTACTATGTTATATAGATACTGTAGTAATATATAGATCCTTGGCTTTCATCTTTCCCTTTAAAAGCTTTCTTCCTCCTAAGGCACGCCCACGTCACGCCATGTAGCCATGTGTAACCTCAGCCCAAGTTTTCACTTCCCTTTGACCCCCTCAGGCCCTGTTCTGCACTGATTGCTTTCTTGAGACTTTGCCTGCCTGTGGGTTCATGACATCTCTACGGCTGACCCAGGCCAGTCATAGCTAGAAGTGGCCTCAGAGATTAGGGACCACGTAGTACAACATGCTTTCTAACCTTCCTGACGTGGCCAGGCCTTCTTATCTTCGAGCCTGGACTTTTCAGCCTAGCAGGAAGTCAACAGGCATGCGTGCTTTAGCACAGATAGGAGAATTTTTAGGCCACTCTTGGTTTTCAAAGACCAAGACCCCTCTTCAAGATTAAACCGGGGTCTGTGAATGAGCAGAGGCAGGGCTGAGGGAGCTGATGAAATGAGTCAGCCCCCTGGATTTCTGGGCACTAGAAGCAGAAAGGTCTTGGGTCCTGCAGGGGAGGTGGAAACCTAAGCCAGGCAGTGGCAAGGCCTCAGAGGGGGACAGGTGTGTGGATGTCCCAGAGGCCTGGGCACTGACAGCTGTGACCTTTTAAGCGTTGGAGCAGGTCCTGTGGCCAGTTTAGCAGGGAGCATGAGTTCTAAGGCTGTGGCCTAGTTGATTGGGCCCCATGGACCTAGGCCAAAGCAATGGCAACCACAGATGACCATGACCTCAGAACCCGGTGGGAGGATCTAGGGCCGTGGGCGAGGATCAGTCTTATCTTCGAAACCCACGTTGAGCCCCTATGGTTTTGGTAGGATCGAAAAATGGGAAAAGAAGCCAACCCCAAAAGACCATACCAGATTTCTCATTGATCTTGGCAAGATGGAACTTCAGCCAGGTTTATTTTGATTTAACGCGTATGCGCGCCCACACACACACACACACACACACACACCATTTCCTAAAAGTTATAAAGCAATTAAGATCCATTAATTATGCAAAATTCTCTGTGTCTGTACATTAGGAGCATTTTTCTAGAGGGTGGTTAAGGCTTTTGTTGGAGTCTCAGGGGGGTATGACTGGCAAAGGGCAAGAAGCACTCATCTGACATGACCCTTATTTTAGAGATGAGAAGAAAAGACCAGAGGAATGAAGTAAGCTGGACAAAGTCACCAGCTGGTCACAGACCAGGACACCTCACTTTTTCCTTCTGCTGAATCAGGAAGCAAGAGACCAAACCAAGTGTGTGGGTGGGTTTTGATATATATTCTGTTAGTAGTTGGCTCCTCAAGATAACACGTTTACCTGACCAGCTTTCCGAGAACCAAAACAGTTAACCTAAAACAAATCAAAACGTCTCCTTCATTACCAATGTCATCATTGTGTTCTTAGGTACCAGGCACTGCGTGAAGCCCTGAATGTATTTACTCATTTAATCTTCACAACCCTGGACTGGGTCCTATTAGTACCCCAACTTTACAGCTGAAAAAAATAAAACACAAGATAATTTGCCCAAGGCCATGTAACTTTTAAGTGTCAGAAGCAGGTGTTTTGGTTCCTGAACTTACATTCTGGGAAGGGGGTGGGTAGTGGGAAGAGAGGAATCCTTTTAAAAATTGATTTACAGCGTGTAATACATCTAACTTCAGTGAACAGTGTAGGTTACATAACCTCCTATCAAATTACACAATTATCCCAGCCCCTCAGAAAGTTGTGGGTTACCCCATCCAATCCTAGACAGCCCCCATCCACTAACCATTGCTCTCATTGCTGTTACCACAGACTATGTCTCCCTGCTCTAGAACTTCACGGGGCAGAATTATAGTGCATGTGCGTTTTTGTGTCTGGCTTTTTTTGCTCAGTATGACATCTCTGAGTTTCATGCATGTGCTCATGTGTATCAGTCATTCATTCGTTTCTACTGCTTAGCAGTCCATGTATATATTTAACATAATCTGCTTACCAATTCTTTCCATTTGGGGGCTTATAAATAAAGTTAATATTGATATTAATATCATTTTATAGAAATGATTCTATATTAACTTTACATTATAACTAATTATAATTGTATATATTATACTATATGTTGTATTTTATATTATAAAATGGTGTTATAAAATTAGCATTTATATTAATAATATTAATATTATTTTAAAGGTCTTTTATAGACATGTTTTTATTTCTGTTGGGTAACACCTTTTGAGTCCTAAGTATTTAATTTTATAATATGCTGCTAGGCAATGTTCTGAGACTTCTGGTGAAGATGGCAAAGTGATTACAACATTTTACACGGCCCTCACCACGGAGTCAGGGTTCCAGTTATCTTACATGCTTACCCATCAGTTTTGTCGTCAGTCTTTTTAACGTTCCTCTCCGCAGGGTGTGCGGTGGTGGCACACCACAGCTTTCATTCCCACCTCTCTGATGACTAATGATGCTGGGCCCTTCTTCAAAGACTTGCTGGATACTTGCACGTCGTTCTTTATGACGTGTCTATTCAAGTGTTTTACCAATATTTATAGAAGTGGCTTTTTATTACTGGAGTGTTTTACATATTCAAGATACATGGCCTTTGTCACATACATATAGAGAAAGCAAATGATTTCTCCAATCTGTAGCTTGCCTGTTCATTTTCAAGTTCATCGATCTTCTGAAGCATCCAATCTGTTGCCTAGCTCCTCCAATAAACGTCTTTCTTAACATGTCACGTTTTCCAGATCTAGAATTTCCATTTGGTTCCTTCTTACAGTTCCCCACCTTCTCTGAGACTCCCCACCGGCTCACTCATTGTTTTAAAGCCCTTGTGCGGCACTTCTGACATCTCTGTCGTGCTGGGTCTGTCTCTCATGCCCTGTACTTCCTTTGATTTGTATGTCATGTTAGACTTTTTGTCTTCTTTCAAAGAACACGGAGTTTTTGCTCTGCTGGGCAGTTTATTTACTGGGGAACCGACTGCATCCTTCCCAGTGTTGTGTAGGGGCTTGGTCATCAGACTCCCGAGCAGGCAGTCCTCACTCCGGCGCTGGCGCAGCTCTTCCAGGGTGTGGTCTGCTGACTGCCTGAGTTACTCCGCACCATCTCCGCGCTCTTGCTGGCGGAACTCTGCAGCCTCCCCACACTAGGCACCCTCCGGAATCCCCATGTATCCCACAGCCTTTCCAGAGCTGCACTCGGCTGGGGCGTACATGGTCCTGCCCTGTACCAGTGCCGCTCAGCATTCAGGCAAGGACTCACAGAAACCCCGGAGACTCTTCTCCGTGAAACAACTCCTCCTCCTCCTCCTCCTCCTCCTCGGTACCCTGCCCCAAACTGCAGCTGGCCACACAGCTGAAATGCAATTTCTGATTCCTCCCTCCACACCCCCGACTGCTGCTCTGTGGCTCCACGTTTTTTGGTCGCAGATTAGAAAGTGTTCCCAGAGAGAAAATGGGGCAATTTGAAGCCCGTCTTTTGGTTTTCCTTCCCTCAAAGATCACAGTCCTGCACTGCCTGTATCCAATACCAAGAACTGGTTATTTCGTGTATTTTTCCCAGTTTCATAGTTCTGTACGGCAGAAGGACGGGTCTGAGAGCCACGATGCTGACCAGGACCGAAGCTCTGCGTCGCCGTGCATGCTGTCGCCTCGTCGGTCCGACGACTGTGGACTGGTCTGGTCTCTGTCTAGCTCAACAGCTTGATCACAGTTTACCTGACAGTTACCGGCCCCGCCCCCAACCATGCATGTACATACTCAAACGAGTACATACACACTCAAGTTCCAAACAGGAAACCATTTTCAATTCTTCAAAGATGCTCATGCCCCCCTCCCCCACCCCGCCTGGCTGTATCCTCTACCTGTACCACCTGCATCGCCCCTACTCTCTCTAGGCCCCCACTTGCCTTTCTGAATCAACTCAAATTACACTTCCTTCGGCACATCTGTCCTGTGCTCCCACAGCAACCTGTGCTTCCCCCAGTCAAAGATGCCGCAGAACTTTATTACGGCTTCTTAGTTCACAGGAACAGTATTTGTTTGTGAGACAGAATTTGATTAGAGGCACCACTTTAAATAAGTTTATTACTTCCAGAATGTGTTTTACTATATATGCTGCTTATCTTTAACCTGAAAACATGCGGAAAGAGAGGAAACAAAAAGGGAATAAAAGAAAAAACAGCCCTGGCTGGTATGGCTCAGTGGACTGAGCACCTGCCTGCAAACAGAAGGGTGGCTGGGTGATTCCCGGTCAGAGCACATGTCTGGGTTGTGGGCCAGGTCCCCAGTAGGGGGCATGCAGGAGGCAACCACACATTGATGTTTCTCTCCCTCTCTCTCTCCCTTCCCCTCTCTCTCAAAATAAATAAATTTTTTTTTAAAGAAAAGAAAAACCAGTCATGAAATAGTGAAGTACATGAATCTTTCAGGAATGCAATACTGTAGAAAACAGTTTTGTAAAAATCAAATAAAATGGTATAGGTTTCAAGTGTATAGTTCTATAATGCATCCTGTATACAGGGTCTGGCAGAAGTAAGGCCTGCCTGAGTGTGGTTGGTAGGGTAATAACATGGGTATAATAATTTACAGTTTTAATTTGAACATTTCACTTAAAATGTCATTTGGTGTGTTGGAGTGTGATATTGTTATGTTACAGAATTACATGCTTATGAGTTTGTGATAAAAGATTTTGTAATAAAAAGGGGTGTTAGTTGTGCTGGATTCACGGTTGATTCTAAGTTCTGCAGGGGCAAGTGTGGGGATTATCCTGTTTGATTATAACATTAGTCACCTGCTACTTGCCACTGGTAGAAATGATAGTTAGTGATAAAGACACTGGATAAACCTGCCTTATGACACCCAGAGGGAGTTTACCTGAAGTTCTTCCCCAGTGACTGATCACCTGTCTACACAGACCTTGCTTATAATGTGGCTTCAGATGTCCTCAATCGCCCTGTAACCACACGGCCTTGAAGACGGATTTGCTCCTTTCAGCCCTTCACCTCCCCGCTGCCTCGCCAATCCCAGTTGCCTTGGCGTAGGTAATAGTTCAAGCTGCCATAAACCTCATTATCTCAAAGAATACATTTTATAACATTCTCCTAAGATATACTCTCTGAAAAACACATAAGGAAACGTGCAACTCCTAACCCTTTCGCAGGTGTGGTCACGGCCAGGCCAAGAACTATGCACAGTAACACTGCATTGCTATGAGCTGCCTGTGAGCTCCGGAGTGAAGCTCCGGGGGCAGTTCTGACCGCGGCGAGCCGAGAAGAGTTCAAACAGCGCGCTGTGACCTCCTTCGTGAACACAGCGGCCAGCGCCCAAAACGTGGACGGAGGCACTGGAGTACACACGCTGAAGGCACAAGTCACCAGCTGGGTGAAATCTGAGGCTGGGACAATGTGCTTTTGTTCCAGTTGACAGAGACGCGAAGATCTCTCACAGGCGGTCGGTTTGAAAGGGAGTTCAGAATGTACGCGTGCGACTGCCCCCTACCGGTGACGCGGCACCTTCACCCATCAAAGGCTCCAAGGGAGATTTTCAGGCAAAGTTAAAAAAAAAAAAAAAAAAAGCGCTTCCCCAGAGTAAGAGAAATAATATGACTTATAACAAGTGAAAGGGAAAGTAAGGTGATGAGATTTCGGAAATATCCAATAAAATGTTGAACCAAAGGACCTTTTAAGGTCCTTCCAATTCTTAGGATTTAAGAAGTCAGTAATTTATATTTTCTCCATTGAAACCAACCTCAGAATGTGCCCTCTTCCAGGCATGTAGGGTTGGGACACTAAGTAATACCCCCTTCACATAACCTCACACCTGACTGGGGCCACGAGTGGGAGTGAGGGTGGGGTGAGGAGAAAGGTTACTCCGAAAAGAGACAAACACAGACAGTTCCAAATGGAAATAAACACACTTAAATGTATCATTTCTCCCCAAACTACAGACAGGAGCTAGTACAAGTTGCTGGCTCTTGGAATTCATATATTTTTTGAGTCTCTAGTTAATGGGCATACAACTTCAGAAAGAAATGCTACATATATCTACAGACATGTTATGAGTCCTAGCGATTTAAAACGAAGTAAGGCGGAGTAACTAAAATTATGACGCCATTCCTTACCATTGACGTCACCACCAAGGCCGGAGAGAACCCCATTGTGAGATAGAAGAAGAGCTCAACGACCTTATACCTGCAGATGGAAACACAGTTAATTGAATGTGTCTATTCCTACAATTCTTAGACCATTTCCACATCAGTTTTTCTTTTTTCTTTAGAATAAAAAGTAAACGTAACTACTGAAATAAAATGCATTTTCCCAGTAGGAGACCATCAGGCCCCTGACTGAAACACTCTAGCCGAGTAACAATAAACTAGCATTTCTTTTAGGACTAAAAAGGCATCAGACCCCAGTGCCACCTGGAAACTGTTTTCTGCCACAGCAGTTATGGTTGGCCCATGCACCACGCACTCTCCCGTCCAATCCCAGAGTGTCCGCCTTCACCACCACTGCACTCTGTCTCGGTAAGAAACCGCACTCACGCAGGGGCTGGTGCAGCCTGCGGCCTTGTGTGTCAGTGGCGAAGGGAGAGTGGCCCGAGAAACCAAAGGCCTGGCTTTGTTTATCTGCTCGGAAAACTCCAGCGTGTAAGACTCATCACCACATTGGGCTACAGAATGTCTGGAACTTCAGACATACTGGAATTGCACTTACATTTCTGCCTAATCAAACTAGACCATAAGTTCCTCAAAGGCAGGGGCCAAATTTCTTTATGTTTGGATCTGCAGGGCTGAGAGCAGTACCTGGCACAAGGTAGGTAGGTGTTCCCTAATACCTGCCAAACTGAATGGCCAAGGGTGACTCGCCTCTCATTCGTAATGTTTTAGACTCAGAGTCCACCATGAAGTAATCCTATCAGGGAACTGGGGAAGAATAGGTGTGTAGGCTTGGTTTACGTTAGCAGGCCTGGAACAGGAGAAAAGATAGTGGTCTTACTTTACTTCCTGTTTTACATCCAAGGATATAAATTAGGGGTTTAGGTTCAAGAAGCAAACTGTTTCCTTGGATTTATACATATTGCATAACACCACTCAGAAGTGCTAATTATGGCAACAAAAATGCATTTAAGTAAAATTTCAAAGGTGGAGAGAAGTTAGCAAAAATGACCATTTTCTTCTGAAAAGGAAAAACAGTGCCATCCTTTGTGGTGAACAGCAATTCCAGTCAATTCTGAGAACCATTCTGCCAACCACAAGAGATAAAGAACTTAATAAACTGTATCCAATGACAATGACTCCACGGGTGTGAGTTTCTCCAGTTCGGGCACGTGGACTAATGAAAAGAGCCGTGAAACAGGAACTAGGACGCTTGGGTCCTAATTGCAGATGAGTCACTAATTAGATGCATGTCCTAAATGTTCCCATTTTTTAAGCATGAAGCTGGAACAGATGACTTTGAAGATCTCCTCTTGAGCTAAGATTCTAAGTCTATACAAGCTCTCCTTTTGTTATTGCTTAACACTTAGGGCTATAAGGTACAAAGAATGAATTTTAAAAAGGTGCCCCATGGTTAGTGTATAAAGTTTAGATGCCCTTCTACACATCCCCCTTCTCAGGGGACCCCAATTTGCAACATCCTCTAGGTTCCTCTCTAGGTAAGTGCTGTGCCAGGCACTTAATATCTATTAGCTTTGATCTTCCCAGGAAACTTGCAAAGCAGTTATTTTTCTCACATGGTAACTGTCAATCACAGAGGATAAGGCGGGTCTGCTGATAGGGCTGGTCTTCCTGAGGATGTGAAATGCAGTCCCACTGAGTCTAGAATGACTATCCACCTCGCCCCTCGACTGCACCACACTGCATGCATGCCAGCATGCTCCTTCCCACAGGGGTCTGCCCACCACCAACGAATACCCAGTGGTTCTGAAGATTTGCTCCAAACAGTATATTTTCTATTTATGTATTTCTACTATTTTGAAGTGCAAACACAAATTGTGATGGAGATAAAATTTAGGCAGTGCATTTGAAAGCTATCAAAGGTAAATTATATTCTCTTACTTTTCATGGTAGAGAAATACATAAATGGTTCCTCCAGCTGCCATGAGCCAGATAAACCAACGCATATGAGATGCCAGGGGTCCAAGTTCACGGAGATTTAACCTAAAAATGTAAACATGACAACAAAGAACAGAAGCGATAAATGAAGGGAATCTGTAGAGCCCGTGTTTCCCCTAGCCCTGATAGTCCTGATAGTCGGGATGAGATCAGGAAGAAAAGCACTCGGCACCCCTGGGGGCATTTGGGTAAGCTGGGTGACATTAAAAACTCAAAATTGTCACCTGACCTTTAAGACTCAGACTAGTTCCAGGGTGGTTTAAAAACAGAACTTGCGAACAGGAGATATGCAGAAGTGAGCCCTGGCACACCTGTGAGGCCCGGCGTGCCTTACCAGGCAGACTGCTGGAGAGCCTGTTCGCCTTATTATTTCCAACAATGTATTTGAGTGCAGATTACTCACGAGGCTTAGTGAGAACCCTGAACAAGATCCTGAACTGGTATCTCATAACCACAGCCGATACCTAATACACAGATCAGGTGTCTCCGTTCTCAGTCTCTCTCCCAAGAGAGAACACGAGGAGAACTAGCCCAACGTGTGTTACAGAAGACATTTCATTAGAATTGTACCATGGGCTCTTGTGAAGCCTGAACGTCAAAATGCTGCAAATACATTTATACTGATTTTATGTTAAGGATATGAGAAAAAAACAAATGTTCTGGCTGGCTATTACTATAAAATTAATATTTCCAAATGGAAAAAGTACCACCTGTTTATCAAACATGACGTGTGAAAAACTGTCTACTATAAATACTTGATTCCTCAACCTCCATTTAAAATTTTTATTGAATTACTTTAAATTGAGGTGTACTTCACAAAAGCCTTCAAGCATTCTCCCTCCAACGTAGTGCAGACTTATAATTTAGTAACAGGTGCTGGGGAGAGATCGCACTTGCTTTTTACCCCAGCAGATAATTAGGTTTCTCCTGCACGACAGGTGCTGGGTTACTCAGAATCTGGAGGTCCGCTCTTTCTAACGACTGTGGCAGTAGACGGCATCATGTGAATTTCTGAGTGTTTAAAACTGGACCATGTATTGATAGGGAACACAAACGTTTCTTTAATTACAGGTTTCAAAACAACAAAAGGTTCCATCTGCTCTATATGCCAAAAGGGCAGGAAGATCATGGAAACTAACCAGAGTACTAGATATTTTAAGTAGCTAATAAATTTGACTAGTTCTCTTAATCATATAGCTCAAGAAATGAGCAATGCACCTCAAATATAGAAACTCCTGTGCTGTGAAGTGAACTGAAGACAAACAGCATAAATTTCAAAACTGAGCTTGTTTCCCTCACAAGTATTTATAGCATTTCCACTTAAACAATGCGCCGTCTAAGATTCTGAACGGCAGCAGAGTGCACAGACTGTGGGAGGCAGATGTAGCATGTTCCAGAAGTGAGGGAGCTACCTGACACACAATTCATAAACTTCTCTTGAACGCCCAATGCCAGATACATATTGTGAACAGCAGCAACATGCTCCCTTTAATGTCTGCATTCAGACCCAAGTAAGTCAGAACGGGACAAAAACTGCATGGATGTTCGTGCGTTGCGGGGAGAGGGGTTGGGTATGTGGGTGGAGGCGGGTTGCAGGGACCGGAGGAGGGGAGGAAGACAGACTGAGGAGTTCCATCAGAAAAGCACTGTCGTCAGAAAGAGAAAGCCTGTATCTTACCATGGCGCGTAAGAAGCGGCGATGAAGAAGTAGATGACCATCCTGTCACACATGTGGAAACAGTGCTCCACTGTCCTACGGGGAGAAAACCGAGTTAGGCGCACGGGCGGGACATCAGACTGGAAGTACGGCTCCGCTACGCTGCAATTTCCGTTCCCGCTCTAGTTTCTCGTGGCACTGGTAACTTGGCCTTTGAGGTCGACAACTATTTTTAATAACATGAAGCCACAAGTAAGAGCTTTATATTACGTTTAAGATTGCACGTGCAAGACACACTCACCGTGTATGAGGCACAGGGGCCAATCCCACAATCGGGAACTTTTAAGTAGCCAAAATAAACAAAGACACAAAACCTGTCTTCTCTGATGTTTTCCACTTGCTAAAACCCTACCTAACAGAAAGCGGAATTCTCTGAGGGCAGGTCACCCTCATGCCCGCGTCCCAGTGCGGGCACGAAGTAGTGCTGCTCAGAGGACACTCCCCGGAGTCGCAGTCCTCCGGTCTCTTTGGAATGTCTCTGCAGAAGCTTTTACTCCAGATATCTCAGTGCAGACCATGCGTCGTCATACAGGATATCCACAAACGAATTTAGGAACAGAGAGAACAACAACAAAAAGAGACGTTTGCTACAGGAGGGCGGCCACCTGGATTTCTAAGCAAGCTCCTCCTCCTGAGACTGAAGGCAGGAGCTGTGCCAAGGTCTGGCTCGCTGAGCTCTGCTCACAAAAGGGACTAGCCAGAATCCGCCGCTGCCCGAGGTAATTTAAAGGTGCCAATGTGCTGTATGGTCTTGAACCCGATTTCAGTGTGCACGGGGTAGGAGCTATGATTTGGCGAAGCATGAGTACTACCCCCCACACGCGGTGGCGTCCAAATCCTGCTGAGGACGTTTTAGTCGCAGTTACTGTGAGTGAGGAAGTAAGAATAATTTAGCGCACGGGTCTAAAAAGGCAAATGCTACGCTAATGCTTCTCAAACCTGACTGCCCATCAGAATTACCTGGTGAGCTTCTAATATCCAGTCATGGACCCTAGTCCAGAAGATTCTAATTTAAAAGGTCTAGAAAATGGAGTGGAGGATGGAGAGAAGAGGAGAGTTCTTAAAAAAAAAAAAAAGAGAGACATCTTAAATGACGTCTTTTAAGACGTCAGGTTCAGGCCTTTCTAAGTTTGCTTTCTAGAAGAGAGATTTTCCACTGGTGAGCCACAGGAATCTCTAGAACACACAGCAGCTACATCTGACTGGGCAGTCAGGGGCACTGACCTCTTTCCCTATGGATAATAAAACCAGAAAAGAGCCAAACAACAATAGCCATCTGGTGTGAATGAATCAAAGTTATACCTATTTTTTGTCAGATCAGCAAAAAATATTTTCAGTGTGCTGCAGAATTTTAGTAATTAGTTTGTGTGCCGTGAGCTGAAAAAGGTTGAAAATCACTGTTTTAGATTGTTAAGCGCTGTTACAGCAGGTAAAGTCAGACCTGAAATTTTATTCAAGATTCTCTACCCACTTCTGTGACCCTCACTTTCCTCCATATAAAACAGAAATAAGAACATCTCTATGGTCAAATCTATGTGAGCACTAAATGAGATAATGTGGCCTACTATGTGTACCCAGTGCATAGTAGGTAGTCAGTGAATACTTCCCTTCCCTCTTTTACTTAAATTAGGCAGAGCAAAAACCCACACATGAACTGTGCCCCTGAAACCTAATTTTGTTAACCAGTGTTGCCCCAATAAATGCAATAAAAAGGAAAAAAAAATCCGCACGTGGATTATGATGCTAGCAGTGTTATTTCAAGGTTCGATAGAGTCTGGTTTCTGTTACACTTTCTTCTCCAGGCCCTGGCAGGGAGGCCCTGAATAGTGAAGTAGGCATCTACAACTCTTTATTGATTCAGAAATCTGGACGTCAAAGCCAAGTCAGCTGAGGCAGCCACGAGCGCTGGACTGTGCCAAGGAGATAATGAAGTGCTCTGGCCTCTGGGCTCCGTGACGATGTGTCCTGCGGAGCCGGGACAGGTACTCCCGATGCTCTCGTGTGAGTGCGCCCACGGCTCCCTCGTGATTCAATGCTGCGGTTTTATTTTAAGCCCAGGGAATTGTCGCCATGCAGGCAGAGGTGGCAGACTGCATTCCGTAAGCAATATTGTAAAGGACGGGGGAAAAACAAACAAAAACCTCAGGACTGGGAGTCAGAAGTCCCAGATGAGCAGACTCTGCTGGCATCCCTGACCCAGGCAAGTCCGGCCACATCTCGGAGCCTGTTACCCCGGGTGAAAATTAACGGGTTTGGATTAGGTGATCCCTCGGGACCCATTCAGCGCTAACACTCGACGGCGCCCTATGATTCCACATGTGAGGAAACCAGTAATACCTCATGAACCTCAAATCCGGCTCTTAAATAAAGCATGTCTTTTTGCTATTGGATTGTTTGAACAGTCTGGGATATTTCTGGACACCCTGTAAAACAAAAAGGTATGTGCTAATATTAGTTTAAGTCCTGCTAGGTCTCCTCTGAACCCTCCTTTTGTGAGGAGAAATTTTGCCCTTTGGGCTGTGCAGAACCTGTTGCATAAGCAATGAAATGGTGAGCTACTCCCTTTGTACTCCCCTAACTTGCTCCTTCACTCAGAGGAGGAATGCTTTTATGTCCTTCTCATTGAGAGGCGAGGGACCATAGTATTTTTTAAAGTGCCTGACAGTTAACAGCAGCAAAATACGTGAATAGCGTCTGAATAGACACACAGGACCTAATTTGGAAAGCTGAACTTCACAAGACCATGAATCCAGGCTGAAGTATACCACCTAACACCCCACGGTCCCAGAGTCTTCTGTGATTTTCAGATCATCTTCACATGTATAACCTCACTCGGCTATCACGATAACCCGTGAGTCAGGCGTTACTGTCTTCACTTTAATGAGGAGGAAACTGGGGCTCCATGACAGCAGGAGTCTTACACAAGGTTCAAGTGGCAGGGCTGGGACTCGAAGGCAGCTGCTACCTCCAAGTTCAGCGTACTGGGTCGCTAGCGCACGGCTGCTGCACCCTGACTGTGAATGTCCTTACTGCACCCGGCAGCACCGGCAAACAGGTGTCAGGATTGAACCTGTGCGTTCCGGGGAAGCAGTCCAGTTTTGTAGGCGGTTTCTGAGCAAAAGCCGGCTCTCCTAGAAACACCGGGGGGCCCTCAAACTCTACCCAACCCGTGGAAAACTTCCTAAATAACAGGAGAGCCCTGTGGTCTGCAAGGCAGGGGACTGTCTACTCTCTTGCTTTGCTTGACCAGAACATGCCAGTGCAGGAGGCTACCCTGGGCCGACTGTTCTGGTCTTCTGAACTAGCGAGCACTCCACTGTACCTTAAGTGGCTCTTTTTCCACGATACGATGTGAAAGACCGTGGAAACGATGAAGAGGGCACAGAGGCCCATCCCGTAGATCCATGCCGTTATCTTCTCCCAGCAGTCGTCAGACAGCCGGTGGAGCAGGGCGCTGCCCACGATGGCCGGCACAATGAGGAACTGAAGGAGAGGCAAAGAGAAGTGAATGCCCTGGCTTCCCCCAGTTGACACCTTTGTTAAAAATACACACCCCTCGTCTGGCTGGACCACAGTCTACCGACTGTCCCCCTTCACCGACTGAAGACATCTCGGTGGCTTCTAAGTGTTGGTAATTGTGAACACAGCTGTTCTAAGTAAACACCCATGTGCAGGTTAAAAAGAAAAAATACATAGGTCTATCAAAAATAATTTTAGAAAGGACACTTTGAAACAAACATGTGCCTTTCCTGGGCAGTCACAGGAGGGCCACAGGAGAGTCACCGGCACTGGAAACAGGTATAGGGCCCAGGAGTTGTGCACGACGTGAACTGAAGTCGATTTTATCCAATGATATATGTACAAAACCTACATATTGTACCAACACTATAAAATAATTTAGTCTGTTCTAAACACTCTTCATAAAGGAGTAACCCGGTCTCCTTTTCTATTCTTATCTTCAGCCTATACGCCAGCCACAGTCTTCCCCTTGACAGTCTCACGACATGTAACTTTCAAAGGGACAAATGAAACCACAAAAGGGGGGATTTATATTGACACAAGAAAATGCCAATAATATGACATTAATAGTAAAACTATGAAATACATATTCACAAACACGACACACACAATGAAGATATCA
Organism: Tonatia bakeri; assembly: GCA_004024845.1. NCBI lineage: Eukaryota > Metazoa > Chordata > Mammalia > Chiroptera > Phyllostomidae > Tonatia > Tonatia bakeri. The sequence continues at coordinate 48,079 of PVIA01006715.1, forward strand.
AAGTGTTAAGTTATTTCTGAGTAGTTTTATTTTTTATACATTTTTCAGTATTTTCTAAGTTTCTTATAATGAGCATGTTTTGATTTTATAAAGAAAAAATTAAGAATTTAGAGTAGATTTTTCTTCAGTAAGAACTAACATTTGTATTGAGGAGCATGGCCACCATGGGGGTGGGGAAGACGTGGCTACCAGTTTCAGGGGATCATTTAGTAATAAAAAGCACCTTTTCCTTCTTTTTTTTTTCCAATTACAGTTGTACCAATTTCCGCCCCCCCATCCAGCACCCCTCCTCCCTCAGGTAATCCCCACAGTATTGTTCATGACCCATGTCTATGGGTCATGTGTAGGTTCTTTGGCTACTCCATTTCCTACACTGTACTTTACATCCCCATGGCTATTCTATAACTGCCCATTTGTACTTCGTAATCCCCTCACCTCTTCACCCACTCCCCCAAACCCCCCTCCCATCTGGCAACCATCAGAATGCTCTCTGCATCCATGATTCTGTCTCTGTTCTTCTTTGCTTAGTTTGTTTTTTAGACTCAACTGTTGATAGATATGTATTTGTTGCCATTTAATTGTTCATAGTTTTGATCTTCTTTTTCTTAAATAAGACCCTTTAACATTTCATATAACAATGGTTTGGTGATGATGAACTCCTTTAGTTTTTCCTTGTCTGGGAAACTCTTTATCTGCCCTTCAGTTCTAAATGATAGCTTTGCTGGGTAGAACAATCTCGGCTATAGGTCCCTGCTTTTTATGACATTGAATATTTCTTACCAATACCTTCTAGCCACCAAACTTTCTTTTGAGAAATCAGCTGACAGTCTTATGGGAATTCCCTTGTAGGTAACTGACTACTTTTCTCTTGCTGCTTTTAAGAGTCTCTCTTTATACTGAACCTTTGGCATTTTTAATTACAATGTGTCTCAGAGTGGGCCTCTTTGCATCTTTCTTGTTTGGGATTCTCTGTGTTTTCTGGACTTGCATGTCTATTTCCTTCACTAAATTAGGGAAGTTTTTTCATTATTTTTTCAAATACATTTGCAATTTCTTGCCCTTTCTCTTCTTCTGGCACCCCTGTGATGCAAATGTTGGGCCTCTCGAAGTTGTCCCAGAAGCTGCCTACTCTATCCTAGTTTTTTTGGATACTTTTTTCTTCTTGTTGTTCTGATTGGTTGTTTTTGCTTCCTTACGTTCCAAATCATTGATTTGATTCTTGGCTTCATCCACTCTACTGTTGTTTCCCTGTAAATTTTTTTTTTATTTCAATTAGTATATGCTTCGTTTCTGACTGGATCTTCTTTATGCTTTTGGGGTCCTCACTAAATTCCTTGAGCATCCTTATAACCAGTGTTTTAGAATCTGCATCTGGTAGATTGCTTATCTCCATTTTATTCAGTTCTTTTCCTGGAGTTTTCATCTGTTCTTTCATTTGGGTCATGTTTCTTTGTCTTATCATTTTGGCAGCCTCCCTGTGTCTATTTCTATGTATTAGGTAGACCTGCTTTGACTCCCTGTCTTAGTAGCATGGCCTAATGTAGTAGGTGTCCTATAGAGTTCAGTGGCACAGACTTCCCTATCACCCAAGCTGGGTACTCAAGGTGCACCCTTCAAGTGGGCTGAGTACACCCTCCTTTTGTAGTTGAGCCTTGATTACTATTGGCAGGTCAATGGGAGGGATTTACCCAGATCAGTCAGCTGCAAGGACTGGCTATGACCACTGACCACTAACCTCTGGTGTCCGTGGAGGATAAGCTGTGTGGGGGCAGAGTGGAGGTGGTCTGACAAGGTCTGCAGATGTCCACTGGGTGCACAGGCTCTGGGATTTCCTGGGTGGTGCAGGCCAAGGTCAGTCCCCACCTGTGTTTTACCCGGGGCCACTCTGCCTGAACTATAAAGCAATCTGAGATGGCTGCTACCTGTGCTCCCCAGGAGATCCCTAGGAGAAGCCAAGATATGAATCTAGGCTGGTTGCTCCTAGTGCCAGGCCTGTGGCCCCTTAGCAAGAGGTATGGGGGCTGGGGGTTCACTGAGGCTGGCTGTTGCTTATTTTAGAGGATTTAGGAACTTGTAAAGCATGAGCCAAGGCCAGCCATTCACATGGAAAAGCAGCTTGGGTAGGAAGGAGTCTTTGGGGATCTCCAGGGTGGGGCAAACAGTGTTAGCCAGGTTGATGGAGTCTCATATATGATATCAGCCTGACAGCTCTGTGGCTTTATGGGTGGAGGGTTCAGAAAAAGGATAATGGTCCACCTTTCTGTCTGGGAGAAGGCTCTCCCTCAGCTCTTGCCTTGATGCTAGATACTTCACTTTCTCCCTGTGTGCTACTGCTTTCTCTCAAGCTGCCACCCCAGTGCTAGAGCTCAGAGGGAGAAAATCTGTGTGTGGGTTCTTTAAGAGGAACTGCTTGGGACTCCAGAAGTTTCTTCCACTGGCTTAATCCCTGCTGGTTTTTGTAGACAGAAATTATAGGGGCTTATTTTCCTGGCACTGGAACCCTGGGCTGGGGGGCCTGATGTGGGGCTGGGACTCCTCACTCCCAAGATACCCCTCCTGAATTTTTATCCACCACATGTGGGTGGGGGACCAGCCTGTTCTGCATCTCCACCCTCCTACCAGTCTGGATGGATGTGGTTTCTTTAATTCCACAGTTGTCAGGCTTCCATTCAATATCTTATAGTTCTGAGTGATGGTTGTTCTATATTTTAATTGTCATTTTGATGTGGTTGTGAGAGGAGGTGAGCCGTGTTGACCTCTGCTGCCATCTTAACTGGAAGTCCCAAAAGCACCTTTTTCAACAAATCATGAGCTCTCCTTATTACACGGACATAGCTGACTGTCTTAAAAAGGCAATTCGCTTCATCCCAGGGTGAGGGTCTTCACAAACAGATTTAGTGGTTGTCCTAGGACTAGGGGGCCTACTGGTATTCATTTTAAAGACCTCGTCAGAGAAAGCAAGTCCAGGATGAAGAGAGGTAACTGCAGGTCAGCGCAGTGGACATGCCCGCACAGTGTCTGGCGGCACGACCCAGCACTGACACTCTGGTAGGTTAAGTCACAGAGATGGGTAAGTCTAACGAACCCGGTGAAGGTTCCCAGAGACAATGGCTCCTTCCTCCCTGCAAAGCCTTTTGGGAAGAAGGGAGAAGGCGGAAACGCATACTCACTGCATGTGTGTAACAGTTAGCAGCGTGTTCGTAACAAGTTGGTTTGTAGCGGCCATTGGCTGGGGCCCGGTGGTTCATGAACCTGCAGAATCAAAAAGACTGCATGTGAGAACAGCTCACAGCATGTGAAGAACAGTGGGTGGGCCGCCCGTGGTTGTTTTGTCTCTTCTAAATGAAGAGGTGACTGCTGGGAACACCTAGTGAGGGCAACAGAACCAAAGCCACTAAACAGGTGTAAACTGAGCCCACAGCCATGATCTGAAAGCAAATGCCCTAGTTTATTCTTTCAGTTTATTCAACAGACAAATCTACCAACCCAAGGCAAACAGACACCATACCCACCCCTTAAACTGATACCTACCACACACCCACACCCACACCCACACACAGCATAACCAAATCTGAACTCTTAACAGAAAACAAAGCAAGGCAATTTTTCTAAACTTTTAAAATTCCAGTAATTGCCATTAAATGAAAAGGGTTACAATGCATTTGAAAGGTTTCTATTTTCTCTCCCAAAATTCACAAGGCTTTATACATATGGATCTTTAAACCCTACATCCCACAATTAGCCAGCCTGTCCAACTAGTTTCACTCTGTTGCACTGTCTGCTTTCGGCATCCGACAGCGTAAATAAATGATACCTGGCTGCCCCCAGGCCACCTAAACGAGAGGTACATTTTCACCAGCATCCTTCCTGAATTAAAAGAGTTGGCTTCAAAACCCAAGTATATGATTAGCAGCTGAAACTTTGATTACAAAATTCAAATACACACACAAATACATGTTTTTATACACGAGATATACACATTTGTGTGTATATAAATATCAGAACCTGTGACACAGATGGACACATACCCAGATTCCATACCTCCCTTTGGGCTAACTCTGTGGCAATCAGCAACATGGTGAAAAGCATGAATGCCACAGAACCTGGACAGACCGACAGCATTCTCCCATTTCAGCGTGTGGCTGAGGGTCCCCCAGCCCACCCACACCCATGCCACATGTCACGAGGGATTCTGGTTTAGTCTGTCTTCTCTGGGAAAAGGGAGATGCAGACTCAGTAACAGAAACAAGCAGCTGCCTGAAAGACACAGATGCAGAGAGGCAAACGGAGGTGAAGGAGCCCGGGCCCCTTTCAGGTGTCAGGGGCTCCGCTGCATTCCTGCACCCCAGCCTGCAAGATGTTGAGACAGGCTTTGCACCATCAATTATCCTTCTGCTGGAGCCACTTTCAGGTGGGGGAAGGGTGGGTTTGGTTATTTGCCACTAGGGGTTCTGACTAGTCACACCTTATTAATGAACACATTGAGACATGGCCCCAGGCTGAAGCACATGGCAGAGCCAGGTGGCCAACAACAGGCTAAAACACATGGTCAAGCCGTTCTAAACAGTGTCCAGTTTACGAAGACAAGATCAGCACTTTTTCCTTGAATTAGGGAGGGAACATTATTCTTAGAGCAAAAAATGAAAATAAAATGGCAGTCCCAACTGACCCAATGCAGAGTTCAAAAGGAAAATCTACTGGGGAGTCGATTTGGGAGAGTGAAGGACCAGCAACAGGTGGCTGACCGGTGTGTAAGTGCGCGGATGTACTTATGGAGTGGGACTGACCAGATGGCCTGAGAACTGCTTACCAGAAACACGCAGTTAATGCCTTCAGAATTTATCCCAGCTATTCTCCCACATAAATAAATCTTTCTCCCCTGATAATCCCTTAAATAATTTTACTAATTTCCTAAGGGATGAGAGTGTTGCTATACAGCTCTTATTAGTAAAAAAAAATAATGACACTCTTGGGAAGAATGCTTTAAACGCGTCCCAAGCATTCAAGGATCTATCACATCATTACCCTGAGACCTAACAACAGAGCTCTGAGCAGCACACCCCATGAGCAATTTTAAAGGGCAAAGAGCAGGGCTCCAGGATGGCAGAGGCCAGAGTAAAATTGAGAGCGCTCTGTGCAGAGCGCAGCAAGCAGGGTTTGCCTACCCACCACCAGGCTGCAGACGAAAATAGCAATTTATATCTCTGGCAGCCCAATCTAAAAATAGTCAGACCATTACACAGCAACAAGGATAGACTTTCACATTTTCTCCTAAAAGCAAAGAAGCTGGGTGGCCATGTTTGTTACAGCTTAGTCCCTGCCCACCTGGAACCACTCAGGTTAAAACTGAACTCAGAAGTTGTGGAGAAAAATGTCCCACCCATGTGACTTCAGGTAGTTTCTGTTGAGGACAGAGCCAAAGCTGGGCAACAGGGACAGGTAAGAGCAACTACGCTAACAGCAGATCCCCGTCTGGGGCCAGCGGGATGGAGAGCTCAACCGTGTTGCTGGGAAAAGCACAGTGCAATTTTCCCATTTCTCCCTGGTCTGTCAGGGAGCGGTATAGCCTGCTGAAGAAATCACTCCTGAGACCTACATAATATAAAATGCAAATCAGCTCCCACACACTGAGCCCATTCTCTTTCCCCCACAAAAGAATAAGAAAGGTTCTCAAAGGTTATGGAAAGCAGCACCCACTTATGCAAGGCCCCTCTGTTGAAGGCGGTGTAACCCTAATGGCCACCCAGCACTAGACTCCAGTAACCAGCAGGCTTTGGAGGGTTTGGAGGGTTTTAGTCCAGGATATGGAAACCACACAATAAAGCTATTGTTTAGGCAAGGGTTTTTCCACCCATTTCCTCGCTTTCTCTTTCAGCACGCTCACCTGCTTCCCCCTTGCCCAGTGTCCTTAGGCCTACACTGCCTTCCTACCCCCAAGACTGAATTTCAAAACTGTGGGGAGAAAGAACAGACAGGGACCTGGGGACACTCCTTAGCATACTTTAAATTTAGCCCAAAGGGCTGTGCCTGCTGAGGGTAGACGGATCTGCACCCCACCACCAGATCTCAGAGGCCTAAGATCCAGTCCCGGAAACTGTCCTGGATTCCTGGACAGTGTTCCGTATTCTCCAAATGCCAGTGCTGCCAACACTCACCTTCCAAACATATTTCACACCAGTCCACCTCTCTACAGCCCCACGGATCCAACCTAAAATCAAGACCCGGACATCGCTGGGCTATAAAAATACAAATTATCTTGCTTGGTCACCCTGCTTGTCCCTACACAGACTCTCCTCTTTCTGCAGCAGCTGCAATCCTCTGTTGAAACCAGATCACATCACACACCTTACTTTAACCTAAAGCCCACCTTTGACTTCTCAAAGTGGTCCCTGACTGGTCCAAAAGCCCAGAAGGGTCCCCAGCTCTCACTTCTTCCCCAGCCTCAGAGTTCTGCCTTCCTCACTCCCCACCCTCCAGCCACACCACCTGTCTGCTCCTCAAACCACCAAGACCTTGTCTGCCTCAGGGTGTCTGCATGTGCTGTCTGTTTCTGCCTAGAACATTCTCCGGAGAGCTCAGCTCTCCTCCCTTTTCAAGCTCAACTCAAATGTCACCTCCTCAGGTTTTCCTCGCCACCCTACCTAAAGTGTCACTTCAGCCCTCTCCCCTCATTGTATTCAGTAAGATTCTTTCAAACTTGTTTTTTTTATTTCCTCTTTCCCCACTGTAATGTGAATTCCATGACGGCCATCTGGTCCACCATTTCATTTCTGATCCCAAGCACAAGGCCCAGTTTATTGCTGAAGCTTAATAAATAGGCGCTGAATGAATGAATAGAAAGACGGACATTGTGGCATAACTGTCTTATCTTAATCCTTGAGATACCCCACTGTTATTGGGTTCACTGGGCATGCAGCAGGTTCTGCACATAACAAAGAGAAACAGACTGTCTCAGAGCCAAAAGAACTCAATCTCGTGTAAAGAAAATTTTTAAAGGCCCAGACCATGGACATTCTAAGAGCTTCTTCAACCTCATCTGAAAAACAGGGCAACATAAACTAAACCCGACACACAATAAATTATTACTTCCCCTTTATGAAGTGAGCATACTGCCAGAAGCAGTAACAGTGGTGGGGGACATTTAATTATTAAGTAAGGGAGAAGGCATTGTTAAGAACACGACCCCATGCCCACAATTCAGTGTCCTGAGAACAGGTACAAAGACAACAGGCAGTCCTGGAACACTTCCTCCTGCTTCAGAATAAGATGTTTCACCTCCTGTTCAATCTGAATGGTCAGAGGACTGGGCCTGAGGAAAGGAGGGCCCGGTCCTTGGATGTTAGGTTGCAAGTCTGGGGAAATGAGGAGGCACCAGCAAGACAGAGTGAAGGTGCCGCGGGTCCTCGGCCTCTGTACTGTGCCCGGTGAGACAGAAGGAGGTGAGCCGGCAGCATGGGTGACAAAAGGGACAAGAAACGGAACCTTTGGGTCTGCCCTTCCCTGGCTGTGTGACCAGGGCAAGTTCCCTTCTATTCTTGGACCCCCTCTATTTTGCTGGTAAATGGGCATAAAGTTTGTCTTCCAGGGTTACAGTTGAGGATTCGATGAGCAATATACAGGGGTGGGCAAAAGTAGGTTTATAGTTGTTTGTATTGAAAAAGACATGCAGGCAGTAATTATTACGACAGCTTTATCAACTCAAAACAATGTCACAACTGTGAACCCTCTTTTGCTCACCCCTGTACACAAATACCCACTACCTGGGCAAAGGTTGGCACTTAACGTTAGCAGTTATTCTAATCAGTCAGATGCTGTGAAAGGGAGAGAAGGACTGGGGGCGGGGTGGACAGAAATGTAGACGGGATAAAGCCAAAAAAGATAATATGCTGGGCCCCAGTGGAAGTTTTCATATCCTAAGCTCTTTTAAGAAGCCCTGCGTGCATAAAGCCCCCCACTCAGGACAGCGAGCTGAGTCCTCACAGCCTTGCCCCACAGCAATGGCAGGACGCTGCCGGCTGACCCAAATCCGCAAGGACCGCCAAGTTCCATTATGAACAAACCAGCAGAGCGTTCAGGTTTTCTTGTAATTTGGGCAGAGCCACAAACTATGGCCTGATGAAATGTTTTTGCTGCAATCAAATGTTCTTCAACGGGGAATCCTGATAAAATCTATCAGAAGGCACACACGCGTTAAAGACAGTGCCTGCCTTCCCTCTGTTCCTCTGTAATTTACCTACTTGCAACTGTCCCGAACGCTCAAAAGATACATAATGAACACGGCTTTACATGTTGAGCAAATAGTACTCCTAACATTTCAGTGTGTGGACCACAAAAACCAGGACTTTTTTCATTATGTTACTTTTTCCTTTCAGGCTTCATTTCTAAGTTCAAATTGACCCTTAGAAATAATCTTTCCAATGTAGTCTATGATACAAAACCAAGAAACTATGGGATGACTCAGTCTTCAAAGAAAATCAGGGTAGGTCTAGATGTCGTCTAGAAAATAACTTAAATAGCCATGGATATTGTGCAGCCACTGAGAAAATTACAAAGTATATGCCACAGCAGAAGAAAATACCTCTATTTTTTCATTTTTAAATGAACAGAGTGTAAAATCACATAACAACTATAATGGGTTAGGGTCCAGCAAAAAAACATATTTCAATCAGGTGAGACAGTAGGATCCTAAATGAAGTGGGTTTTTTTTTTTTCATTTCTTTAACACTGTTTTAATGTTTGTGCAATGAAGAGTGAAACAAGCTCTTTTCTTTCTAGAGTATAATTCAAAGGATAGGGAAGAAATACAAACTCTTAATCAAATAAGGAAGGGTAATTTCACGGAATATTGCCACTGTTCTCTGAAAACAGGAAGAGCACAAACATGCAGACATAAAACCAAATCAAACAAACCACATGCACAGGGCTTTGCCAATCATGCCTGAGCGCCTGTTCCATTCTCCCTTCAAAAGCCCCCCAGTCTTCAGTCCTGCCTCCGTGGTCTAAAGCCAGAAGAACATCATGGCTGCTTTTGCCTTTAGACGCACTGATATGATGTTCCCAGTGGAGGGACAGTACCAGGCACTCAACACCTTGAGCGACATTCAGAAGTTAATCCAAGTCTTCAAACTGATCGCCCTTCTCGTGGCAGACTCCACCACAACTCTTCCTCTGCATTTCTGGCTCCTTTAGCCTTTGGGACTTGGGGGGAGGAATAAAATAAGCACAAGGGGTGAGTGGGCATTGAGGGATTAGGAAATCGGAAAGAAGACCAATGCACTTTAAATGTTTAAAATAGAAGGCCATGCCTGCATAGTCAACAATAACCTCCTTGGAAGATTGCGTGCATTCCTTTTCCTCTCTCCAATTCCCCCTGTCTCTGCACGCTTAGCTAGCTTGATGGTGAGGTCTGGGAATGGGAACAGCTGCCGGATTCAGACAAAGAGATGGAGAATTACCACAAACACAGGGGAGGTGAACTTTCACCTACTTAAACGAAGAAGAATTAGAAAAAAAGCTCAGCGCTTCCTCTCTGAACCTTGGGCCAGCCTCCATCGGCGGCTGAGACCCGGCGTCAGGGTTAAGGCCACGGTGCCTCCCGGGCTGGCGTTCTCACGGTCTCTCCAGTCAATGAGCAGCCTGCCATCCTTCCGGTGGCGCCTTCTCGTTTCCTAATACAGGCACCCCAACAGCAGATCTTACCACCCAAATGCTAAGTTGGCCCTTCGCAACGCCCAAAATAGCACCGCCCAGGGGCGCTAAATAAGCCTGAGAACCCTCATGGCCTGGACGTGGCCAGGCAAGCTAAATCTGTGAAGTGTGCCTCAGTTTCCCTGTTGCCAGGGCCCTTTAGAAACAAAGCACAAAAACGCCCAACATCCCAGCTTTACCACAGATCTTGCTGCAGGGCACAGCAACTACCCCGCCCTGCTTCTTCCAGCACCGGGAGCCCCCCACGCTGTGGATAAAGGGGTGGCAGCCAAAGCCAGGGTCTCAGGACTCGGGGCCGCACCTGCGGCTAGGATTCGGGTCTAGGAACAAGCAGGAGCCCCGCCTGGTCGGGGATCGGGTGGTTAAATCGGGTGAGCATTGGGATCCTCCGGGAGGAGGGCAGGCTCTGGGTCCGGGATCTGGAAATCCGATGACTGTAGATCGAGAGGGGGGTACCAGGGTCTGGCACCAAATCTCGGTCCTCCGAAAGAGGGGATCGTCCAAAGACTGCAGGGGCAGGGAATCCCCCGGGAGCTGGTCTCCCTCCCAGGCGCGGGATCCACGGGGGGATGGATCCAGGTGAGGAGCCGAGACCCACACACACGGGAGAAGGTAGAATCTGGGACCCGCTCCTAGTACAGGCGGTGGCTTGGGGGCTCCATCCCTCTCACCGCTGGAATCGATTCTTGAACCGCATTGATCCTCAGCTCCTCCTCGCGGGCCGGGAGCTCCGTCTCGTCAGCGCCGGCGGCCGGGCGCGGGGCCCTCATGGGCTTGGGCTGCTCTGGAGGCCGCCCGGGTGCCCGGCGGACCGCTTGGCAGGACAGGGCCGGAGTGGGCCAGGCCAGGCCGGTGGTCGGGATAGGGCCAGGGCCAGACCGGGCGGCTGGGGGCGGGAGGGAGGCCGCTTAAACGGCGGCACCTCCCGCCTCCTGCCTCCCGCCTCCCGGCTTCTCCGCCCACAGCACCCGTGCCCCGCCCCGGAGCCGGGCTCCATCCCCGATGGCTCCGCCCACCTGCGTGCTCCAGTGGCTGTCAGTACGTCACCGCACCGGACAGCCAATCAGAACAACGAGCGGCGCAGCGGCAAAGCTGCCATTCAATTCAGCCGAGCCCCGGTGGAGGGGAGGGACCTAGCAGCGGAGGAGGGGGGCCGGTGGGTGCGGGGTGGAGAGGAAGGCTAGAAGGGTGGCACGCTTCTATAAAGGGTCTTGTTGCACCGTAGAAATCAAAGAGGCAAAGGGGAAAGAGAAATCATAAAGGAGGAGTTGGGCCAAGAATCTTAAAAGCAATTGTGAAGAAAAGAGAAACAAAGAGCCGCCGCCTGTATTGTAACCCTGGCTCTGTGTCACTCATTCATTCTTCATCACTCATTTCCTCACCCCTCCTCCGTGCATTTATTCCTTCATCATTTCGAGTGCCAGCTTCCTCTAGGCTAGTGTGCGAGGCTCCAGGGCAGATTTAAAAACCTTTCCTTGTCTGTTCTGTGATGAGGAGGTTGAGTTTGTCTTTCCCTGAGATTCAATGGGAACCACAAACGGGGGTGTCCTCTACAGGGACACTTTTGTGCTGTCCTCCAATTTTTTTTTTATTTTTATCTTTTAATCCAAGCAGTTTCCAAATAAGCCAAAAAGTAGGCTTGAATCAGGGTCCTGTTGCTGGATCTAAATTCAGAGGGCTTCCTGGAAGAGAGGTTCTAAGGAAAGTGGATGAGGGGTGACTTTTTGATCCTTTCCCTTACCATTCCCGGAATTCAGGTGTGCTCCCCTCCAGGTAGTCTGTCCACACCCTTCCCCCTCCGACCCCAAACTAGCAACTCTCAAGAAGACATGAGGCCAGCCTGTTAGGATTGTTTACTGTGCGTGCAGTGGAGCACTGAAAATCTGGGAATTCTTTCACACACAGTTCTAGTTTCCTTTTCTCGAACTCCTTCCAAGTTGCCTGATGGGGACGGTGTTTTCCATGGTTATTTCATTAATTTCTCCCAGAACTCCAAGAGATAGGCATTATCTTACTCATTTCACAGACAAGAAAGCTGAGAGGTTTAGAAACTTGCCGAAAGCAAAACAAGGATTTCTGTCTAGCTTTGTCTAACATTTAAGCCCCTGAATCCTTTCAGTCTCCATAAGTTGTAAAGTAGTATATTTCTCTAAAAAAAACCACACCTTTTTTATTACACCAAGTCAGAAAAGATGAGCATGGATTGAAAGTTTACTTATCTGCTCTGTCAGGCCATGGGGCAAAATAACTTGGTGGGGGGAGGGAAAGGTTACGAAGGAAATAACTGATAACATTGAAATTAATGGTATGAAATAACATAAGGATAAAAAAAAAGTGGACCAACAGATGCCATGTCACATCCTATCGATGACTTTGGAATGTGCTGGGATAAGAAGCTATCAGAATGTGGTGGGCTAATTAGGGACAGGAGAAGTCTCCTTCTGGAAGTCTGGAGATGGATTTTGAAAGAGATGACGGGGCATGACTTGGCACAGCCTTTCATGCAGGGAGAGTGGCCTGAACAAAGATGAGAACTGGTGAGTATGGAGAAAAATTATGAGAGACCACTTAGGTCTAGAAACACCGTTGTGAATAGCATTGACCCAAGGGGAATCAGTGGGATACCAATCAGATTAAATTGATAGAATAAAATACCTTGACTGACAGTGGTCTCTTCCACAGAAATGCAGGAGTATTAACTGAAAGTGGCTTGTTTAAACAGTATGATCACAGATTCAAATCAGACTCCTTGTTGGTGAGACGCTCCCCCCAAAGTAAAAGCAATCCTCAAAAGATAAAAACACCAGAAACCGCTTTGACTTAGTTTTTTAAACACCTGCCACATTTTTTTTCCAGTGGGGTGTCCTTTTGAATCTGTTCCTAAGGAGGAATCCTGCGTATGTTTGGAGAAAAGAAACACTAGGTCCAACTTAGAGATTAATGTGTGCAGTGGAGCAGAAGAGCATGGAAAGTTTTTTGAACTAGCAGGACGTGATATTTTTGTTGAGCTCAGAGATATGGTTCCTCTTTCTGCAAAACTGCAGACGCATATTTGCACGGGCACTACCTATGCCTAGAAGAGAGGATTTGTAACGGAGCAGACGCCAGCTCAGAGAAAACTCTTGGGAGAAGACCTGCCCTGCTCCCTGAGGGACGCAGAGTTCCCGGACAGGATGTGACCACACTAGGAAGCACCTGGAACCTAGTTCTCTGGCTGTGATTGCCCAATCAGAAAGTAGCAGTTCTGCTGCAGACTGTGATTTCGGATGCCCCAAGAAGGTTGCCTGAACTTGACTGCAGGTCTTGTTCTGTGGCTGGAGTTCAGTTACTCTCTTTACAAAGATGACAAAGTAAAGCAATGATTAAAATGCAAGTGTCCCCAGCCTCTCCCCTTTCCTGAAAAGAGGAATGCTGTCTTCTCCTACTTCGTCTTTTGTCTGCATCCCATGATGATACAGCCTGAATGTTTGTGTCCCCTCCTCCCAGTATTAATATGTTGAAATCCTAATGCTCAATGTGACAGTCTTAGGAGGTGCGGTCTTTGGGAGGGGATTAAGTCCACCGTCACTCTCACTCACTCTCATGAATGAGATGAATGCCGTGATAATAAAAGAGGTCTGAGAGAATTCCCTGGCCCCTCCCACCACAGGAGGACACAGGGAGGTCAGCAGTCTGCAGCCAGGAGGAGAGCCTTCCCCAGAATGTGACCACAGCGTCACTCTAATCCTGGACTTTCAGCCCCCAGAACTGAAGGAAATCAATTTCTATTGCTTATTTGCCCCCCAGTCTGTGATATTCTTTTATAGCAGCCCAAATAGACTAACCTGACCTTCGAGACCTGACCTTTGAGAAGTACTTGTCTCCTTCATGACTTGTTCCCAGACTTTCATGATGAAAAAAAAATGGGAAGAAAAAGATCTGGAGAGAAAGGGAAGGCCTTGGTAGCTAGGCTGTATAGATCTCCATGATGAAGATAAGAGAAAAAAAAAAAACATTCCACAACCCAGGGGACATTGTTAAAGGTATTTTGTGAGGTGGGAGGAATTTAGCTAAGTAAGAGGATTCGTGGCATTGTGAGATATGAGAGAATAGGAAAGAGACTGTGCGAAGTTTTGCTAAGAGTATGAGTTGGATACCCTAATATTTTCCCTTCTTTATTAGTGCCCCTTCTTTATTCTTTGCTGTTTGGTTGTATTTATTTGAAAGTGATTTATTTTAGAGTCTGGACCAGATGGAAGAGGGATATGCTATGATTATACAGATTCAACTTTTTTTGAGTGTCTAACATGGCCTTGGAACTTTTACATCTATTAGCCCATTTTATTCTTAAAACTATCCTGTGGGGTAGATAAGATCTTGTCTACTTTATAGATGAAGACATGAAAGCTTAGAAAGGTTTTGTGAGTTACTTAAATTTATAAGTGCAAATGAAAAAGTCAAGATTTGAGCCCAGGGTCTCTGACCCCAACCCAGTGCTTCCCTCCCCAACCAGCTCTTCTCAGATTGGGCAGTGGGGGGTGGGGGGGGGCAGGTTAGACAACCTGGACTCAAATCTCTTGTGCCTGCTCTATGGATTTCTTCCCCTTAGAGGAAACACAAGCCTAAATGATTCTCTAAAAGCATAGACAAGTCAAGTCAACTCTTACTACAGTTCTTGTGAATATGGAAAAGAGAATTATTGTGCATCACCCAAACATCTGTGTCTCCAAAGTTCTACATCCTGTGGGAGCTGCCGTATCCCTTTCTGCCAGACAACCCCCTTTCCCATCCAATGTTTCTTCTCCAGCCAGTGGGGAAAACCATCCCCTTCCAGCAGGTCTGTCTTCACATGTCCTCACGAAAAGGAATTTGGTCTTTCTCTTTTGGTTCACATTATTTGCATCCCAACAACCACTCTGCTGAGCAAAACCAAGGGCCTTCCTGGGGATCTATCTTCCTTAGAAGACACAAGAAGGGAAGGGGTTAAAAATAACTAATAATGTATTATTTTTCAGTATCAAACATTTGTCCAATGAACATTTGTTGAAAGTCTAATGAGCATACAGGTGCCAGCTACAAAGTGGAGTAAGATACCGTATCCTCAAGGAACCTCCAGGCGGTGGGAGAGAAAAACAATCAAGCATGAATCCCTGTTCAGTGCGTTACATGCTCTAATGGAGTATTGTTCATGATGATAAGACTCTTTAACGATGTTCCGGTGGGGAAGGGAAGGGGGCTTTGAAGAGGAGAGGGCACTGGGACTTAGTACCACGTGATTAGATGAGAGAGAGTAAACAAGTACGCGACAAAGAAGTTGATGTTCAAAGAAGAGAGAGCATGGCATGTGCAAAAGCACCACGTCTTTGGAGACCCCAATTGCGCATGATACGAGTGAAAGTCGTTTGTGAAGTATAGTAGGCGGAGAGGTAAGAAGGGTTCAGATTAAACAAAGGAATGCTTAAATCAAGAAAACTCGGAGTTCATGCTGAAAGCAGTAGAGACCCACTGAAAAACTTGAACCACAGACAAGGTGATCCGTTGTATATTTAGTTAGAAAGATCTCTGTGATAAAATTGGTTCAGAGGGTAGCCGGACAAGGTTGTCAGTTGTCTATGTCAGCTCTGTCCAGCAGGATTTCCACCGATGATAGAAATGTTCTGCGTCTGTGAGGCCTGGTAGCATAGCAGGTAGCCACTAAAGCCACTGGGCACTTGAAATGTGTCCAGTGCATCTGAAGAACTGCATTTGTACGTTTATTTAATTCATAAATTTAAATTTAAATAGCCACACATGGCTTGTGGCTACCATATTGGACAGCACCACTGTATATCTTTTTCCTTTTCATCTAAGTTAATAGAAACCCCAATTTGGGGGCACATGGCATCCCAGAATAAGGGTCACATATTCCAGATGGTCTTATAGCTAAGTATGGGCCCTAGCACTGAGTTCTGGGCAATGGGATATGATCCAAAGTGCAACTTCTGGGTTATGCCTTTAAAGAGAAGGGATGCTGTCTCTTCATCCGTGTCCCTTTTCTCCACGGGCTGAAATGTGGACACAGAAGCGAGGCATTTAGATTATGTGGCATAACCAGGCTGTGAGATAGTTAGAAGGAAACTGGGCCTCGATGGCTTTGATCCCGAGCGGCCTTGCCAGTCAGACTTCAAAGGACAAGAGGATTACATTTCTATTTCATTAATATCACTCTTGTTTTGGGTTCCTGTCACATCAGGTTATCCTAACACATACTGTGAGTGAGGCTAGAAATAAAGTCATTGATATGGAACAGCAGTTGGGGTCCCGCGGCCCGCCACCACCCTCCAGGCAAAATTCCCGAGGCAAAGGTTCGGGGGTAAAGGAAAGGAGTCTTATTCAAAAGCTTCACAATTTTGGAGCAACAGCTTTCCACCTGCATTCGTCACTTAAACCTATCAATCAAGGCCAAACTCTTTAACACCTGAGTTGTATCCTTTCCCCTGTTAGGTTTTAATTCTTATTTCCATAGAGTTAGTTTACAAACTAAACAACATAAGATACAAAAGCTACAAAATTTTGGAAGAATGGCAGGCTTCTGCCTCAGAGGTGATCCCCTCTAGAATACCCAAAGAAGAATAAACCTGCCACCCTCTGCCAGGCCAGCACGACCCTAGGCTGTGCCTGGAGCTCTTTCCCATCCAAAATACCATCAGTTGGGAAACACAGGCAGCTGCCCACGATCACCCAGGCATCCTCGAGGAAGAAGAGAACCAGAGAGAGCCTGAGCCTGCCAGTCCAGGAGCTCTTCTTTTATTTCAAATCTTCTTGCCCATAATTCCATGGGCTCTGGAGGCATCACGTCCTCAGCCAATCCCGTCCTGGGCTGTTTACTATTGCCTGGGCAAGCTCCCCCAGCGGCCCCTCCCTACTCCATCCCAGTAGTCTGATCAGATCTCTCTCCATCATCACCAGTTAAAACACGTTTAGAATAATCCAGGCAAGAAGAGATGGAGGCTGAACTAAGGCACTGACCATGGGAGTGGAGCAAAAGAAACTCATCTGGGAAGGGTGAAAGGTTTCTTTATACAAAGCCTAAATCTGTGAATGAAAAACTCAAGGAGGACTACAGTTCCGTCGGTGACCGCTGCTGTGAGCGTTACGTTAAACTCACAGCACAACACCATTTAAACACAGAAATCTAATGAATACAGAGAAACAAAAATAGGGCATCTGCTCTCCCCTGGACCAGCTCAGGTCTGCTGCAGTATCGATATAATAAAATCAACATGGTGCCCGGACCTATTCAGAACCTGACAGATCTTTTTATTTCAGAGTAAATGAAGGGAGGGCAAACTGAGAGCGTGCAGTACAAATTCGAGAATGATTTAAGGATGTATATTTTGTGTCAACAAAAATGTTGACAAGTCTTAAGAGATGTCTTAGTGAAAAAATAAAACACTTTAAACTGCAGCCTGTCCATTGCTTGCCAACAATTTCGTAAGACTTAATAATATTACTAAGCAAGTTAAGCAAGTCTCAAATTTCTACTTGTCCACTAAATATCTGCATCTTCCTACACAAGCTGTACAATATTCTGGTTGGAGACAGTTTGATTATAAAAGATCTTACAGGATTTGGCATGAATATGCAGAGATTTTCTTTACATTTTTCAATTAATGTTTACTTTCAACTTATTTTGTACTGGTTTCAGCGGGACAGCATGGTGGTTACACAATCATGTGCTTTACAAAGTGAATCCCCCCCCCCCGCCGTAAATCCAGTCCCCACCTGGCACCACACGCAGTTATCACAATATCACCCACTCTGCTCCCCTTGCTGTAATTTACATCCCATGAGGATTTTGTTTAACGACCAATTTGTGAGTGGGTGAAAGAGGTGAGGGGATTAATAAGACAAATGATTATTTGTTAAGCACAAGTTCCTATGCCAGGCACTTTTGGAGGTGAGAACTACAAAGAAATCTGGGCAAGTAAGGACTTTATTCAGACCCCTCGCTTAAAAGACCTGGCCAACCCTAGTAGCCTAAGGTCTTGCCCTTGGGATGGATGACCCAGTTCCCTTTTGAATTTCTGTCTGGAAAAGCTCAGGGCTGCCAAAATAATTTACAGTTTTTTTTCTAGCCAAAACCTGACAAGGGACCCCTGACCTTCCTTTCTTAGAGCATTTGCTAAAAAAAAAAAAAAAAAAAAAAAACATTACAATTGTAAATCCTTCCTCTGTCCCTTTGAGATGTATATGTCTCCCCCACAACTCCGCCCAACCCCTCCCCACTTTCTCAAAGACTCCAAAGCCCTCCCTTTGAAATGGGAGGTCAGTAAGAATAGGGCCTCTGTCCCCTAGTCTTTATGTGGGAATAGAATCCTGCTTCGATAATTTCCAGCTAGCAGACACAGCTGACTTAATCACATTGACACTAATGGGGCCCTTGTAATGTTTACTTCCCTTCTTGTACTGGATCTCTGGCTCCCTCCGCCTCCCCCACTGTCCCTTTAAACGCCCCCTCACCTCTGCACAAATTGGAATGAAGATCAGTTCTCCCCCCGCTGTCAGTAGTCACTGACTAAAATCAGTTTTCACCACTTTCCTTACCTGTTGTCTAGCTCTGTCTTCGACAAAGGGGTGAGTCAGTTCTGATGTTAATAACAATTCTGTGACGCTGGCTTTATCATCCTTATTTTGCCGATGAGGAAATTGATCGTCCTAGAGATTAAATAACTCACCCAGTATCACATTGGTACCTCATTAGTATCTGAGTCACACAATTACATAATTATTGAGCTGCAGGAGACGTCAGGGTTTATCGTATTCAGCCTTCTCATCCTACCGCGGATTCTGAGGATTGCAGAATTTAAACGTCTGTTTTTAAGAGCCAGAACTGGGTAGGGTTGCCAGATTTAATAAATAAAAAGATGGGATGCACAGTTAAATGTGGATTTCAGTTAACAACTAATACTTTTTTTAGAGTAAGTCTGTTTCATAGTACTTCATGGGGAAGTTACACTAAAAAATAAACAATTGGTTATTTACTATTTGCCTGGCATTCAAATTTAACTCAATGTTCTCTATTTTATCTGGCAGCCCCTCTCAGGGTTTCTCCTTCACAGGTTCCTTCTCATTCTGCAACCTAATAAAGGAAGCATCCACTGTTTCATGACTTCTTGGAAATTTTGGTTGTGTCTGCGTGAGTTACAAGATAGGGAGACTGTGAATTCATGAGTCTGTGGTTCTAATGAGACACTACACCTTTCTGAAGTTGGGAGAAGCCCACGAGATAATATTTATGAGGGAGGCATGGTTCATTTATAAACAAACCTACCAAAAAGATTACACTGAATTTAAAACTCTCTGTGTCTTGTAAACTTAACTGTCTCAGAGACTCACACAGTTGGCTCCACTCTCTAGCTTATATCTATTTGGCCCATCTCTTTGTTGCCACGTCAGTTTCTCCCCAAACAATCCGATCACCTTCCTGTGCCCAGGAACTACAACCCTTGTTAGGGGCGGGGAGGAGGCCATGCAGGCCCAAGCTGGCAGGTAAAGTAAGGTTTGGAGAAGCAGAGTAACGTGGGAAGACTCGGAGCCAAGGCCGCAGTGAACCAGCCCAGGAGAATGTTTCTGCTGATGTGTAAACAGAGCCGAGGAAAAATTGATGGGTGTTATTGATAAAGAGACTGGTGTTATACCAGAGTTGACTAATTAGTGAGAACAAAGGAATGTGAGTATTTTCTGGCAATACTTGTGACTTTGTAAACAGGTAGAGTGAGGGAAATGATGATAACATTAACTTTTTCTTTACTGACTGGCCCAGGGCCACTGATAAAAAGCCATGGTTTATATACAAGCCCTAAGAATGCTAAGCTTTAAAAAAATGCTCCCTATTTGCACAGCCTGTTCACAGACTCTTAGGTAAGCAGCAGCCACACTCTTGGCTAGAGGTAGGAGGCAGGACAAATGTTTTGTTATTGGCCCTCCCTTCCCCCACAGCCATTTTATGAAGGAAGCTGTTAAGGTTTAAACACTTCAGGGACCACTTCAAAGTCGGCATGGCAGAGCTAGAACTCCAACAAGGTTCTCTGACTCTGTGTAAGGAATTTCTTCCTTGAGCAGGAGGCTCCGTGGGATCGGAGCCGAGCTGAGTTGAGTACCCTGCAAGGGCCGTGACTTCTGAGTCCACCAGCTGAACATGCCGTAGGGAAACACAGGCTTTGAACCAGCACATGGTTCTTTTCACCGCAGAGAAGCCCCGCTTGGTGTAGCTCTCTCAGAGGTCAGTGTATCACAAACAATCGGGTTCATGAAGTCCTAAGGCAGGAAACGCAGGATTTGCCAAGCCCCTGGGAGTTTTACAGCTGACGGGAAGTGAGGTCTTTCTGTGGCCATGTCATCTTTTGGTTTCTCTCTCTGCTTCTCCTGTTGTGGTGGTATCCCCCACCCCCCCACCCCAAGACGGCTTCCTCTGCTTCCTCCGGCTTGTCCGAGACCTTTGAAGGGTGCCTCGTTTGTGAGTCTTCAGGACATTGCATCCTGTCGTTCCCTGCCCTGGGGAGATATTTCAGCACATGGGTTGAAGGCACAGACTCTAGAGAAAGATTCCCTGAATTTGACTCCTGGCTTATCACTAACCTCTCTGATTCCAGTTTCTTTATCAATAAAGTGCAGCTAATAACAGCCTCCACCAACTGTGAGGAATAATAAGGTAAGGTCCTTAATTACTCAGCGCAGCGATGTCACACACTACATGCTCAATACATACAGCTGTGTTTTTGTCATCATCATAGCAACTCTGGTGTGTACGGCTCCTGGTTGGGCATTTCCAAGGCCCAGTTTAGACTTCTTAGCAGAGAGAACCATTGGCTGAGCTTGGCTTGTCCCATGAGTCCATAGGTAGCCAGGCTTCCTAATCCAGTCAACCCAGGCTGGAGAAGGGACTTGGTATATCAAACACAATGCACTCACCCATCTTTTCACCAGGGACTGTGCGTGCAGGGTCATTCTTTTAGAATGGGTTACGAGTGTAGCCAGCACCTGAAAGATGCCTAAGGTTATGTGCAAGAATCTTTTCTCAAACGTTAAAGATGTAACTTTAATAAATGCTTGCAGCCCCAGGATTAGAGCCATCTGCTCTTTCTTGCCCAACTTGGGCCAGGTAGAGAATTCCTCCCAATCTCCATTCCAATGATATGCTTTCCTATGTCCTGGAGACTCACACAGCTGGCCCGCAGTTGTCTAATACCCACTACAGGGTGTAAGCCATCACGGTCCACAAGGTGATGATGGTGGGCTCGGGTCAGAGGGTAAGGCATGAAGATACATAAGGATAAGTCTGTCTTTCCAGGCTCCTAAAATCTGGTGGGCTTCACATGACAATTCCAAGGACAAATTCCTTGGACAAATCCAAGGGAGTGAGTGATAAATCTGGCATTGGAGGCATAATGTGTTAAGCTACCATGGAAAAGGATAGGTACATCCCGTCTGCTGGGGTTTTAAAGACAGTCTTCATGGAGAAAATTATTCAGCTGGATGGTGATGATGGGAAGATGCTGACCAGGAAAGGAGAGAAGAAAATACATTACAGACAGTTCAAGCAAATAATGTGAACAAGTTTCCTGAGCTGAGGGGGTATAGAGCCCGTGGGAACCACGGCTAATGGTCTGGTTTGGTTCAAGTACAGATTATTTACTGCATGAAGAAGAGTGGTGTCGGGTGGTGGTTTGATAGGGTTTCAGAAGCACTTGTTTACGCCAAAAATGAAGTTGTTTTCAAGAGGGGAGTGGTTTGACCTAAGATTGAAATTGTTTTTGTAAGTAAAGTGGTTTCGATATCAGCGGGAAGCTGCTGTCAGGATGTCATTGGTATCTGTGGTTGCTGCTAGACTCAGCTGCTGAGGGGTGTTGCTGGGGGCTTCGTGATAAGAACTGGTGAAGAAGCAACCACTGCAAGAGGACATTTAGACTACGAATGCATAGAGTTTATGAGGCTCGTAGGAGTGTGTTGGGTCTGGGCAGGGCGATCCATTGCCGATGTAAGTAGCTCTCCAGAGACCCTGGGGAGTTGATTGCCATGGCGAGGTGATTCTTTATAGGCGGTGGTGAAACCATGAAGTGGCCCCTGAGGGGAGTCATCCTGCCCATCAACACGGGCACCGCGACCCTCTGGCAACTGTGCCCTAGCAACAGGGACGTCCACCTTTGCACTGACAACTCTCGGTTGGTTCAGTCCCCTCTCCTGAGAGCCAACTCACAAAAAGATACAACTTGACTAAATTTGAACTCTATTCCTTTCATTGCCCCTTGCCTGGAACAATAGTGGAATTATTCTATCATCGGTTTAGAGTATGTTATTTCTTTACTAAAAGACATCACCTGGTATGCTATGGGCTTGTGGAATTATTATAATTCCTGAAGTGAGCCTGTGTTAAATAAATTATTGGTCAGGACAAGCTCCGTCTCTGAGCGTAGATTTGCCTCCTGTATAAAATGAGTTGTGCGACCTGTGTGGGAACGTCGACATGAGATCACGAAGGGCTTTGATGCCAAGCCAAAGAGTTGGCACCTGATTTTATAAACAAGTAGAACCTACAATAGAGAAATAAAGTGGCTGCTGCCTCACTTTGTTTTTGTTTTATGGGCTTATTCTGTTGGCTGCATGAGTTGTAAAAGTAGGTCCACGTCAGTGTATCTTTCTCCCAGCTTCTAAATGACAGGAGCTATATAATAAGTAACAAAGGCCGGGCACTCACCTTTGTACCTGCCAGGTGCTAACCTAAATGCTTTATGTCCTCATAACAACGCTCTGAGGTCGGCGTCACAGTTCTCCTCTTACCAGTGATGCAGTGGCACTGAGCAGAAAACAACCCACCTGAAGTCGCTACCTGGGAGGTGGCAAAGCTGATGCCGGAACCCGGGCACACTGCCGTATCACACAGCTTCCCACTAGCTCGGACCTGCTTTCCCAGCAACTCCACGTCGAACGCAGACAGCAGTTCCGGGCTTGAGGGGGAAAAGACTTTACTGTAAGCCACGCACAAGGTGATACTTTCGAGAACCACAAAGACACGAGATGGAGGAAGCCTAGTTACCTGTGGCCTCACTATGCCTGGGTAGGTGGCCTTTCTCTAGATGGGAGAGAGAAAACAGCAGCCTTGACCCAGGCTTGGGATAGGGAAGAAGATCCCTGCCTCCAAGGCCAGAGAGCAATTCTGGAAAGGACTTCGAGCCCTGACTAATTTACGTACTGATGCCTTTGCCTCTTACATGAAGCTTTTACTTTTGAACCACCAGAGCAAACAGAGGCACGGGTGTTTTCTTAGACTTCCCTGGTATCAGAGTTGGGAGGACTTTTCACCATTGTTGGACATCTCCACTCGAAGCTCAGTTCTTGGCTCCCTCACTCTGTTTCCATCGCTTCGGCAGTTCGCAGACCCTTTGTCTCTGCTGCCCCGCAACTGATACATTACCTCGGCTGATGCGATAAGACCTTGGTGGGTTGTGTGCGATTCCTGGCACACAAACTCTGTGCCACGCCTTTTTCTTCCATTCAAAGCGAATCAATAATGCAAATCATTAGAAGGGATGCTGTTGCAGAGACAGACTGGATTGTATTCCAGAGTATTTAGAAAGTCGCTCATGTGCAAAGGGTGGCAGTTTAATTGTTAATAGCCAAAATAACTAGTGACGCTGCACTCTGCTGTCCTTTATATTGAATCCGTAACTTTTGTAGCTGAAAAGTGCTGATTTTACCGGTGGTTGAAATCATCCAGTGACTGGGAGTGCATCATTTCCGATTCATGACGGTTTTGGACAGTTTCACTGCCAGCAAATTCTTCCTTCTGTGCAGTTGAAAACCGTCTGACTGGAACTGGTCTGTGATAGCTCTGGAATGTCCGTTTGTCCCCTGCTCTGCATCTTCTAGTGTTCTTAGAACCTGTTCTAAAATCTCACAGTTTTCTTCAAGCCCTTTACCCTACTTCTATTTCCTGTACTCAGCAGATGACCTTCCCCGGGACATGCCAAGTGCTCAGAAAGTGTTTGCTGCTTGAATATCTCCTCCTCTACAAAACAGTCACCACGAATGACCCAAGTTCTACATTCTCTCCCACCACTATCTTACGTTTGTCTTCCAGCCCCAATCTCAGAGGAAGGGGCGCGTCCCTTCTGCAAGGTTGGTTTGTCTGTTTGGGATCTAAATCTAATCTTTTTTGGCTAATTCAAGGATGTGGTTACTTTACACACATGAAACAGTGTCATTCCTCTTGGGTAGAAATAATTATCCCTTCTCAAAGGATAAGTCACTCTGAGTGAGCGTGCCATTTTAGAAATTCAAGTGGCAAATCTCACAGTTATCAAGGAAGAAACTCCCAAGGCTTTCACTCATCTGCTGTGCTGCATTCTTCATTGAAACTGCACACCAGGATTACCCGGGAGCTTTTAAAAATTCTGATGCAGAGGCCACCTCAATGAGATCAGGATCCCAGGATGTGGAGGTGGGAATCAGGATGTGGTGTTTTTAAAGCTCTCCAGGTGACTTCAGGGTGCACCCAAGGTTGGGAACTATAGGTCCAAATTCAGTCCTTGCTGCCCCAAGGGTGGTCCTAGACCCTTGGGTGAGCTGCTTAACAAATGTAGAATCTCAAGCCTCATCTGTTGAATCAGAATCCACATTTTAAGAAGATACCCTGGGGATTTCTACGCATATTGAACTTTGAGAAACAGTGGTTTGGACCAGACTTTAGAGCAAGAGTCAGCAAACACATCTGTAGGCCAGATCCAGCTCCCTGCCTGCCTTCGCAAACCAAGTTTTATCGAACAAGCCACCCCCATTCATTTACATGTTGTCTATGGCTGCTTTTGTGCTCCAGCGGCAGAGTCAAGCAGTTGTAACTGAGACCGTATAGCTGGCAAAGCCAAACATTTTGCTATCTGGGCCTTTACAGAAGAAGTTTGCCCATCATTGATTTAGGGGATGGAGTTTTAAGTCCAGCCAGGAAAACATCCCTGGGCTTTTGTCAGGGTGGAGGGGAGGACGAGACGTATCTGCCCTGATGCTGTTGTCATGTCCCTTATGAGGACAGTTCTGAACAGGCCTTTTATATTCACATCTACCGGGCTCTTCTGCCAGACGAGCCTGTTGTTTCTAATAGAATTAATTCTGGATACATTCTCCAGAGAAACAGATGGACCGGCACAAATCTGCCCTCAGAATCACGCTCACTCACTCACACACACGCAGACATTTTGTCATTTAAATGATGTTGCAGAATCATTAGGCTAATGCAATATTGCGAAGTCTCTACTGGAAAAACAGGACCGCAGGAACCAGGAAGATGAGCTCCGCCTGGCAATTACAATAATCTCTTACATTCTACTTCCTCTCAAAAATAAGAAGGTTGCTACTTTTTTCTTCTCTATGTATCAGCTTGACTAGATCTTTTTAACAAACGTGTGCCCTTTACATTCATAAACCACTGGCCCATGGCTAGAAAAGCAGAACTTACTCAGTTTGCCCAGTCAAGGAGCAGGTGGGGCAGACCTGCTCTGCAAGGCACACTTTTGCAAGATAGCTGGCACAGCCTGGGTTTCAGTCTTCGTGCTGTTCTGCCTGGCCTCGCCTTGATACGGATCTGTCATCTTGCTCCAGTGGATACTTTGTAGCATTCCTTCTCCAACTCAAGCTTATCAGAAACTAACCAGATCATGTCGTTAAATTGCAGCTTCTGATTCAGTAATTCCCAGGATGGGCCTGAGAGAGATTCTGCATTTTCTGGCAAGGTCCAGGGTGATGTTGATGATCTCAGGACCATGCCTTGAGCAAAAAACATGGCTGACGGTCACACTCAGACCACTGCTTGTTGTTATAAATACAGCTGTTCTGGTACACAGCCACGCTCATTTGTCTCACATACTGTCTGTGGTTGCTTTCCTGCGAGAACAGCGGAGTGGTCTGACAGAGACTAGATGGTCTGCTAAGTCTAAAATATCCCCCATCTGCCCCTTACAGAGAACGTTTGCAGCTCTGATTCTCCGAGAGTGATCCAGGGATGGCTGGCACCAGCATCGTTTGAAGGGTTTGTTACGAATGCCGATTGCCGGGATCATCCCGGACCTACTCCTCAGGCAGCCTCAGGCTGGTCCTGGCGAGCTCCACTGTTTTCAAGCTGCTCAGGTGATGCTGGGGGGCCTCACTTTGAGGAGCAAGACCATCCTGTCTCTTGAGGGAACCTGTCTGAGTCATCGCTGGGGAGGACATTTTCCGGGCACAAGATGCATTTGTTTTCGAGCCTCGGGCTTCCCTAGATGCACACATCTGGGTCTTGCTGAGGTCCTTTGAGCTGTGCATGCCTCTCTCTCCTGCCATCAAAGTCCTGACGAGAGGGGCAGGCTCTTAGAATCCCAGTGGTGCCTGCTGGGTCCCCCGGAGGCTGACTCTGCGGTAGAAATTTGTGTACAGGAGATATATTAGTGAGTGCTCCTGGATTAACACCTGTAGAAAGGAGGAGAGGGGAGGGGAGGGAAGAGGAAGAGGAGGGAGGGGGCCTTTCCCAAAATAGGCTGCAGTACAGTTTCAAGGGGGGGTCTTGGCCAACCCCATGCAAAGCTCTGAAACTGACATAACCCTTCATACTGGTCCCCAAATAGGGTGAGAGTCAGCCCTATGTTCCCTCCAGAGCTGTCCTAAGGGTGGGGCGTGTCCTTGGACCAGGCGACCAGAGGGCTGAGAGGGGGGCTGTCTTTAGGCAGCACCCCCAGCAGCTGGGGAAATAATTCCAAAGGGGGATCTGGAAAGGGCCTCACAACCTGTATTCCAGGAGGTATCATTTTTATTTTATTATATATATATATATTTTTTAAGATTTTATTTCTTTATTTTTAGAGAGAGGAGAAGAGGGGGGCAGAAACATCGATGTGAGAGAAACGTTGATCTGGTGCCTCTCGCCTGCACCCCAGGCGCGTGCCCTGACTGGAAATCAGAGGAGCCACCTTTTGCTTTGTGGGAAGATGCCCAGCCAACCAATCGTCACACCATTTATAAATGGCAGTTACCATTTACCCGGCCCCCATCAGGTGCCTAGCAACATCCTCACTTATTTCATCCTCACAATTCACTTACAAGGCTGGAATTATTAGTTATTTTTAAACATGGCAAAATGGAGGCTCAGAGAGGTCACGTACATTTCCCAAGGCCCCACAGCAAGAAGAGATTGCAATCCAGACTCACTAACACCTGATGTCATGATTTTCCACTAAACTGGCTCTTCACAATTTGTATACCTCAGAACAAATGTTCACGGGTGTTACATAATAGAGAGCAAAAAGTCTTTTTTTTTTTTTTTTTAACTATTTGTATGGTCAAATAGCTTTAGGAAATCTTGTGTTACACCTAAACAGGTTTTTGGTAGGCTTTCTCAGAACATTAAACACGCCCATGTGCAGTGAGAATCTCCATGAGGGTCATTAATATGCATGATTCCCCAACCTTATTTAAAAATGGAACTGTTTTGTAGAAGAAAGTACGCGGACCGCATTTTGGGACGTGATGCTTTACCCTGTTCAGTCCCCTCTCGAAGCTCCCCTACGCTCCTTCCCTTTCTCTCCTGCCACGAAGGGAACTTGCACAGGGCTTTCTTGCAGAGGAATGGAATGTAGAGTTTACACTTTGTTGCCTTTTGTCCTGATTTAGAAACACTGGTGCTGGACGGCCCTGGTCTGGGGGAGGGAGGGCAGCCTCTGAGCAAGGACAGCGGGATCAAAGTGGAAATGCAAAGCGAATGCAAACATTCCCATCAAGTTTGGCAAGGAGCAAGGTCAGTTTCCCATGGCGGCTGGGCGTCAGTGGTGGAGGGCTACCCACTCTCTGCAGGGTTCTCTGGGTTTCATGCCACAGCGTGCAGTGGACACAGACACTCTCCGCATAATATTTAAAGTGACGAGTGACAACAAACCAGACAGACAACCTTATATACCTTCCAAAAGCAGTTCAACATGCCTCTACTTAAAAAGTGTGAAACAAAGGAGGAAAAATCAATCTCAATGCAAAATTACTTTTCCTAAAGACCCTTTCCTAAGTTAGGAAGATGCTGGAGAACCTCTCCTTGGGGGACCTGGGGAGAGGCTGGCAGTAGCGGGATGAGTAGAAGTGGGCAGGTGGGTGGGGGGTGCAGCCTGGTGCCTTGGCGCTGTTCTCACGACTGGGGTTCTAGCAAGCTCACCTGCACTGCAGTTTTCTTCCAGGTTTCCTAGTGAAGTATGGGGCTAACCACAGACCCACATGTAACTTGTACAAACCCAGCACCCATTTTCAGCAATTCAGGCAGAGGACTAGAATCCGTATTATCGCTAACATCTTGGAGGGGTTGGCCTTGGTCACTCTCGCTGAATTTAACTGGGATGGAAAGGCTCTTTAGCTGGGACAGTTTTGGAGACTGAACAGATTTCAGCAGAATTCTTGTGCATCCCACTTGCCAGCCTGTTCCTCCTCTGCAGTTTACATGAGTCCCTTGAAAGTTTACATGGCGCACTTCCTCCCGTCGTTGTAACAGGACCCTGAGGACGTGAAGAAGGCTGAGACTTGAGCTGAGCATGCCTGACCGTTTCTGACCTGACGGGTAGACTTACAACTTAAAATCCACCCCCACCCCAACATGTCCTGCTGTTTGAATCGTGAATCTCTTGCCTCAGGTCCCAAGCAATGTCTGTCCTTGGTTATTAAATAAACAGACTGAGGGGGTGAAACATAGGCCAGGGGACGGCCACAGAAAAACACTTTAAAATAGAACATAAAACTCAGGAAGGGAAGTGATTTGTCCCGTCATAACTTTCTTTTAAAAAGTTTCATAATTAAATAACATAAAAGAGAGATTAGTTATGCAACTGCTTCTTCTAAACTCTGGCTACAGCAAGGCAAAGTTGGAAAGAATCTTATATTGTGTTTGTGGCCAAATTCTTCATTTCACAAGAGAAGGGCCAGAGAGGTAAAATCACGTTGTCTGGGTCCCATAGCAGTTAGCTACTGAGCCCACATGGCTGTTTCCCCTTCCTGCTTTCAAAACTGAATGAGTTGACCTCTAAATTACAAATTGAGCAATATTCTGGCAGGATTGAGGTCATTCTATCACAGCACATCTTAAGAGATGGGGCTTTAGCAATAGCAGTAGCCGCATTAGTCAATATTTAAGGGGTAGAAATGGAAGATGCATTTCTTGGGTCAGGAGAGCATGGAATAACCCAGATGCAGGTGGGGGTCATTCTCAGCTTGCTGTCATGTTTGTTTGGGGCGTCTATTGTAAGGGGAGTTGTTTGTTTTAGGCCTGTCAGCACTTGGCTTTGAAATGGCCCTGTGTTCTCTCTTTGAAAGATCCGGGATTGAGTATTTTCCTTGTCACTGAAGTGAGAAGATTCTCAGCACCCGTCTCACAGAGCTGTTGCAGAGATCGAATGAGCTGCTCTGTCAGATCTTACAGTGTGGCCTGGCACTTCGCACACTCTCAGCAAACATTAGCTATTTGTTTTGTGGTTGTCATTTTTATTTTATTACTTGTTAATTTATTTATATGAATGGCAATAGTTTTTAAAAATATGTTATTTATTTATAGACAGAGGGGAAGGGAGGGAGAAAGAGAGGGACAGAAACATCAATGTGTGGTTGCCTCTCTTACTGGGCAACCACACGTGCCCCTTACTGGGGACCTGGCCCGCAACCCAGGCATGTGCCCAGACTGGGAATCGGCAACCCTTTGGTTCGCAGGCCAGCACTCAATCCACTG
The DNA here is from genome assembly GCA_004024845.1 of Tonatia bakeri. Classification (NCBI taxonomy): domain Eukaryota; kingdom Metazoa; phylum Chordata; class Mammalia; order Chiroptera; family Phyllostomidae; genus Tonatia; species Tonatia bakeri. The sequence continues at coordinate 77,522 of PVIA01006715.1, forward strand.
AACTACACCAGCCAGGGCTGATTTTTATTTTTTAAAATAAATTTCTAGTTTGGAAAAGGTCCAAATATATGGAAAAGTTGAGACAGTAATACAATGATTACCAAAATACCCAACTTCCTGATTTAACAACTGTTATTCTGTTGTATTTGCCTCACCTACATGCAAGGCACATGTGTGTGATATGTATTCATTTATTTTTTGCTAACCCTTTTGAAAATAAGTGTCAGACATCATGGCACTTCAGCCCTATGGACCTCAGCATTCATGCCCTAACAAGGATGGTTTCCTTCATGACTGTATCATTATCATAATAAGAAAGAGAATACTAATTCCCTAATAGCTAATTTCTGGTCCATATTCAGGTGTTCTTAATTGCTCACTTTATAGTTTTGCTTTTTTGAATCAGAATCCACTGAATGTCGACATGATATATCTTGGTGTTTGAGATGTTCAGTCTCCCCTAATCCAGAGCACGCCACCCCTGCTTTCCCAGGACATTGATGTGTTAGAGAAAGAAGGCCAGTTAGATGTTAACCCCTGCTGGTGTGGCCTAGTAAACTGAGCTGTGGCCTGCAAACCAAAGGACCGCTGGTTCTATTCCTGGTCAGGCCACATGCCTGGGTTGCCCACCAGTCCCCAGTGGGGGTGTGTGAGAGGCAACCAGTCAATGCATTTCTTGCACATCGGTGTTTCTCTCTCACTCTTCCTCCTTCCCTTCCCCTCTCTTTCTCTAAAGATAGTACACAAAATCTTTTAAAAATGGTCAAAATGATAAAATTTATGTTATGTGTATTTTACTACAATTTTAAAAAAGGATACAGAAACGGTGAGATTAATTGTCCAAAGCACACAGCCACTATGAGGAGAAGTCGGTGTTTGAACCTATCTGTGTAATATGTGATAAATCATCATGCGGAGAAAAAATAGTAAGTAGACGTAATAACACTGAGGTCCAGGCGAAGCAGAAACTGTTGAATACACATTAGCTTCTCATGTCTACTCCAGGCTAATTTCCTGGCCTGAGGCTGTTTCTCAGATGAAGAGTGGGTGAGCGGAAAAAATGTAAACACATCAGTCACTGAACATTATCTGACCACATCCTCGTAAGCCTCTGCCGCCCGATGGCCTTGTCTGATGGGTTATCACCTGGTTCCACCTCTGTTTGAACTTTGACAATAATTAAAGAAGAAAAAGAAAAATAAATATGCCTCCTAAAGCCTGCAAATAATGGCTTTAATGCAAATAAATAGTTGACCTTTTAACAACATGGGGGTTAGTAGCATCAACCCCCAACTCTATACAGATGGAATTTAACATTTTTTAAAAAAAGATTTCATTTATTTACTCTTAGAGATAGGGGAGAGAAGCATTGATGTGCGAGAGAAAACACTGATTGGTTGCCTCTCACATACCCCCGCCAAGGACCTGGCCTGCCACCCAGGCCAGTGCCCTGACTGGGAATGGAACCGGCGGCCTTTCAGTTCGCAGGCCAGCACTCAATCCCCTGAGCCACACCAGCCGGGGCTACCATTTAAGCCAATTTAAATGTACAGTTTAGTGGCATTAAGTACATTCACAACATTGTGTGACCATCACCTCTATTTTCAGAGCTTTCTCGTCATTCCAGACAGAAAGCCTGTACCTATTCACCCATAACTCCCCCTTCCTCCCTCCCCTCAGCCTCTGTGAACTGCTCTTCTTTCTGTCTGTGTAGATTTGTCCAGTCTGGGTACTTTATGTAAGTGGTGTGGATGGGAAAAGAGTTTCTACGGGAAGTAACCTCACAGGGTGATCTGATCATAAATTCCTAAGTGGGAGGTCATGGTGGCAGTCACGCCCCAGGCCTGTGACTTCCGTAGTGAGAGGCTGGACGCCAGCCCTGCCCATTGTTCTTGTGCATCTAGGTTAGCACACCTTTGAGATGCCAGAACCCTCCTCAAAGGGGGTGTTAACCCTCCGGAGAGCACACAGTGTTGTTAATTGTCCTGTCATCCAACCCCTGCCTCGCTCTTTCCCTTCTCGATATAATCTTCCTTACCGCATTTCAGATGCAATAAAAGTGGCTGTAAAACTGTGTTCTCCAGAGCGTTTGAGATCTGGCTCCTTGGCCCACGTCGTCAGTTTGACTCAAATAAACTCATAAAAATTCTCTACATTTTTGGGTGTTTCTTGCGTGGACGGTGGAATCCTGTACTATTTGTCCTTTTCTGTTTGACTCACTTCACTCAACATGATGTCCGGCCGCCTCATCCGTGTGGTAGCACGCATCAGAGTTTCATTCCTTGGGGCCGAATCAGAAATACCCAGAGTAAGTGTGGACCCCATTGTTTGTCCGTCCACCTGGCGATGCATGTTTGTTTCTATGTCATGGCTTTTGTGGCCACATCTTCTAAAGGGTGCAATGACACCTAATTCCCAGGATTTTTGGTGAAAATAACTAGGAAAAGGCTTGGAGAACAGAAGGTGCTCCGTTAATGTTATCACGTTTTCTTCCTTTCTCCGTGATGCAAAAGCTCGTGCCATTCCTTTAGAACTTAAGTACGGGGCTGTGATGAGGAGGATAATTCTTTTCCTTTCCTGCACCCTTTCTGATCCTCTGCTGCTATTCTTTAATTAACATCTTGGCTCTTTAAATTATTTAAAGGAGGAAGTGTTTCTGAAGCTGTGCTGGCGTTTGGGAAGCGGTTACCGAAGGGGACAGGAGTAGGGCTAGACAGAAACACGCATTCAGTTGGTTATATGTTGCCAAGCCTAAGAATATTTGTCAGTTGAAGGGTTTTCTCACTTTTTCCAAAACAGCAGTGGAGCTTAATGGAGATAGTGATCTTTGAAACCTGACCCTTCTTATTGCAAAAGCCTCAAGTGTTCAGATCTGGGCCATCAGGACTGGGAAATAAAGATTAATCTCGCTTCAGTCCTTTTCTTCTTCCTCTGGCAGATGCTCCCCCCTCCCCCCACCCCCACCCCCACCCACCCGCATTGCAGTAGGAGAGGGCAAAGGCCATGTTTTCCCAATGTGACTTAGAAGAAATATGTGTTTCAAAGGATTCTGAGAAAAAACATATTTCCTTTTGTCCTTGAAGGATTTCAGAGTATGCCACCCCAACATATGCCATTCTGGCATAAGGATTGTTTTAACGTCACAGCAACAGAGTAAAAGCAGACCCAGGAAAAACTGCCTGCCCTTGGCCTCTCTTCCTAGGAAGGGCGGGGTGATTCATCATCAACAGAGACAACTCCAGACTCATACCAGCCCCTGGCTGGCACCAGAGATATCTGCACAACAGACTAGACTAATTAACCCTTATTTTCCGTGGTTCCCCCCATATATTCACCTGCCCACAATTTGCTGCCCTTAAAAACACAGTCTTTTCCCTCTGTCTTGTCACCTTTCACAAATTTATTGTCAAGAACAATAGACGTGTCTATTGTCAGTCTCTCATGGCCCAGTGAATGAACCTGAGATTGTTAGAGGAAAAACAATTTTTTCTTCCTGACGAATTCTTCCTTGTAATGTAAGTGGTATGTGTTAAAAAAAAAAAAGGCAGAGGGGGTTTTGAATGAGAGGAGTGATGGGACCACCAGACAAGAGCTCCTGAAGCCCCCAGATGCTGGGAGAGACGAGGAAGGATTCTCCTCTGGAGCCTCTGCCACAGGTCTCTGGACAAGTTCAGTGCTGGTCCTCACTCTGGAAAGGGCAGTAGTGGTCCCCAGTTTGGTTTATTTTACTTTCTTTAATGTTTTATCGAAGTACGCATGTACCAAATAGCGCATATATGTACACTGAATGGATTTTTAGAGACTGAACACACCCTTGTAACCAGCACTGAGAACAAGAAACAGAACATTCCCAGCTCCTCGGAACCCCCATCACTGGTCCCTCCTCCTGCAGGAATGAATCTACCACAGTGTACCTCTCCAGTCTGCTACTAATGGCAGGTCCCCAGGTTTTAACGGCAAACCCCACAGGTGTTCAGAGCAGCTGGTCCAGACTATTTAAGCATGACAGTGGGATGGATCTTCATTGGGTAATATCAGGAACAACCTACAGTTGTTCCCCTTTGATTTACCCCCATGGCATCATGGGAATTTGCCTTCTAGTTTGACCCCATCAGTTCCCCGGGCACACAGGGGTCAGACTGGAAAGACAGAAGGACAAGTTAGAACCAAGCTGATTTCCTCTTTTCTCCAGTCATGGGTCATTACCAGCTGATCACTTAGGGTTAGCGATGCAACTTTGAACAGTGCCAGAAGGAACTTTCCTAGGAAAGGTTTGAATGTGAGTTTGGTGGGAGCCTTTGGAGTATTCATATTCAAAAATCCAGTTCATAGAGATGCTTACTAAAGGGAGGAAGGACTAAGGTGAATGAAGTCCCTAAACAAATTATCCGAGACAAAACACATCTTCAGAAGAAGATAGCGAGGCTTGAGAAAGGGACGTGACACGTGGCGTTCCGCTGTGTGTCACCAAAGGCAGAGGACTGCTGAGGTCAGAAGCCACCCTGGCTGCATCAGCTTCCTCACTGAAAATAAACGACCCTCGGAGATTACCCTTTTTTTAAAAAGTAACTCATTTTAAAATTTGCTGCAATTTTTTATCAATCAGATAGCTGCTCCCAACTTTAAAGAAATAATAAAATGACACCTGCTTTATTTTGCTTTTTAAAGTATCACCTGCTACATTTTTAAACCTAGAACACACAGAAAAACAGAAAATACAAATTTTGAAATGTTAATCTCACAATCAAGGATAAATTCTAACTTTTTTGATGAATGTCCTTTTAGTCTGTAAACATGTATTTACGTACCTCTTTACACCAATGACAACAGCGTACTCACTGCTTTGCAACTTGCTTCCTTTCTCTAAAAAGGTGTCACGGGGTTTCTATGCAGATAAGGCGCACGGGAGGGTCAACGACTCTGCTTCTCACGTGAGAAGAACACAATAGGGCAGGCGAAGTAGTCAAGCAAAGTTAGAATCTTCCCAGTTTGTCACGAACACTTCCCCTGTTGCTATTCGTACCCAACGATATTTAACGATCGTACTTTTTCCATCATGAGGGACTGTCACACTTTATTTAACGTATCCCCTGCGTGTCCAAGTAGGTGGTTTCCAGTCATTCATCACTGACACACGCACTGCAGTGGACAGACTCACGGAGAAGGCTCTGTGCACATGCATTATCGTTTACTTCCGATGCATTCCTAGAAGAGGTATTGCCCACTCCAAAGCTATGTATGCGCTTTCCGAAGCATTTCGATACCGATTCCCAACATTGTCCTCCAGAGCAGTTGGAGCATTTACAATCCCACCAGCAGTTTTCTGAGCTGCTGCCAGTGCTGAGTAAGTATTGGAAATACGAGCATCCAAAGAAGTCTTTGAGCATTTGATAAGAAATTCATGGTACTCTGTGGATTCTTTAACTTGTGTTGTACCTGGAGGTTAAATTCAAATTCTCATCCTGTCTTTGTTGCTTTTCAACTGGGCTACTACCTATCCTTCCAGTTCTGTCTCCTTTATTCACACACACACACACACACACACACACACAGTGATTTTTGTTCAAAGGGAGCCATGCACTCCTAACTCCGTTTTTCTTGTTTCTTTTCCCCAGATGAAACTCATACCCCATCTACTCTCACCTCAGCCTTCCAGCTACATGTCTCAAAATTTCTTGCGACTATTTCAAAGGCCATTTCCCTCCCCAGGTCTTTTTTTGACACTCCCACGCAAATGGAATCTTTCCCTTGTTCTCTTGTAATTCTTATCTGTTAATGATCTTACCTTACCCTCGTCATGGCTGTCGTCAGTTCCAGAAGCAGGGCTGTGGCCCATTTCTAATTCTGTCTGGCACTAGGGAAGTCATGTTTCCTCCTCCTGTCTCCGTTTTCTCATCTGTAAACTGAAGCCTGATCCGGAGTAGATAGCTTCTGAGTGCTATTTCATCTTTCACAATTTATCCTTCAGTCTTTGTATGCGACTCATTCCACAGCTAGAGCAGTGATCCTTATGGTTCCCAAAGCCACAGATGCCTTTGAGAACCTGATGGAAGTTTTGGGCCCTAATTCCCCTCACACAGATTAAGAGATAGAGATATTTTGGGGGCTCAGAACAAGCCACCCCAAGATGTGTCTCAGTGGTATGCAGATTATTTTGAGCTAAAAGTAACTTTAGCTTCAGGCTCAATAGGAATGTTAGCCTTTACCTACTGTCTCTGGGGCAGGACACACTTCTATTTACTAAATGTCTGCTTTTCTTATCATCCTGCACTGACCCTCTGAAGCCCGCAAGACGCACTGCCTCCTCCCTAGCTCCAGATGTCTTACACACCTCCATCCTCCTCCTTTCTGTCTCTGAGCCCCCCCTGCAAGTGGGGTCTCTGACTCCCGTGTAGATGGGGTTCCCATACATAGGCATGCATGAAATTTGGTTATTTCTTATTTTTTTTTGCTGGTCTGTCACATGTCTATTTGATTATTAGATGGGCCAGAAGAACCTTTGGGCCAGAGGAAAGTCCTCCCCCACAGTATTTAATAAATATGTGGTTATTAAACCAACAGTACAAGTCCATCTGTGGAACTGAGGTCGAGAACTGTGGCTCTCTAAGGCTACGTTGCGTTCATTTTTGTTTCACTCTTGACTAGAGTAAGAAGGCTCATTACATATTTATTACTGTGAGTCATATTCAAACACTAAGGTGGTAAGACTAAAAAATAATGAAGTTTACTCCTTGGGGCTAAGGATAAATTTCATTACTTTCTGGCCACCTTTCGTATTAATTCTCTTGTCATGTCGCTACATTAAAATGTCAAACTGAGAGGCTTTTGGAATACATTTGAATAAGCCACGAACTTTCCTCTTTTAGGCACCATTACCCATCAGGCATTTTGGTGAATTCCACAAAGCAGTTTCTGATTTCAGATTTCCTCAGACAGAGGGCTGCAAACCAGTAAGCAGTTACAATGTAATGTTATTCCTCCAACAGAAGGACATAGACTTGTAAGAGATTAGTTCATGGGGTAGGAGTAGATGGGGAGAGGACAAACCAGGCAGTTTTCAAGTAAGTCTCTGTTATTACCAAATGTGTACACAAATGCTCTCTAAATGAAGAACGGGGTTTACGTGGGCTTGTGTTAAAAAAATCTTGTTGATAATTTTCAAGATCTCTATCTGGCTATCTCAATAAAGGGAAAAATATTTGTAAACGCCTTAACCCACAAGACAGTGCTCGTTCTAGAAACTAACAGGGTTAGAGTTGGGTTTGCCTGCTCTCTGAACATCTGCACTTGGGAACTCGCTCCTGTTTGTAGATGGTGCGTTTTTCTCTTTTATCCCTCCTCCTTCCTTTATAGGAGACTGACACAATGCAGTGTGAACTGCTTAGTCAGGCAGAGGGCATCAGTCTTGTGTTTTGAACTTGCACTTTTCTTCCTCTGGGTGCAAACCAGTACTGACGCTGAGAGGCACGACTCCATCTTGCGTCTGGGCATTCCGTTAGGTACTGTCTGACTGCTCCTCCATCCAAGCCACAGTCACAATGCCGGGTCACCGGGGCTTCGTTACCGTTTCTCGCGATGATGCTGATGTGCGGCTGATGGCATCCGCTTGCGCGAAACCAGAAGTCGACTCATCCTGGATGACTCCGGGTGGACGCGAGCCGCGTAGCTCCAGATCGTCTCCACCTCGCGCGGGTTTGACTCGTCTCTCCAAAGCGGCTATTGGACCCGGTTTTCTGCAGCTCGGTCCTCGATTTCTCCTGTCCAAACTTACTGCTCTGAAAGAAAAAAAGCAAAGCCCACCCGGCACATGCACCGTGTGCGTGGTTTAGAGGAGCCTTTTATGAGTCAGAGACGCGATCCCCGGGTCTCCAAATGAGGCTAGGCCCCCCCCCCCCCCCCCGCTGGAAACTCTCATCCCACTTAGTTCTTTACAATTTTAGTAAAGTTACAATCGTATTTATATAGTTAATTATCTAACTATTTGTCTACTGTATTTCCCCACAAAGTGCTCTTTTTAAAAAATGTCAAATAAGTCATTTAATTATCCAGAGATATTCCATTTGCAAGTTTTTTACAGTTCACATTCAGTGTTACTCTGTAGTAGTTTTAGGTATACAGCAGAGTAGATTAGACAATCATGTACTTCACAGAGCAATCCCCCCCACCCCGATATTTCCAGCACCCACCTGGCCCCATACGTAGTTATTACAATGTTACTGACTGTATTCCCCATGCTGTACTTTACATCCCCATGACTGTTCTGTAACTACCAGCTTGTAGTACAGAACAATCCCCCCCTTTTCATCCAGCCCCGCAGCCCCTCCCCTCCAGCACTCATCAGTCTGAAGAATAGTGTCTTTTTAAAAATCACTTTGTGATGTGCAGGGTTTTAAAAAGTGCCTAGACTATAGTTACTGCTCAGAAAGATTTCTTGAATAATTACTATCACTACCAATAATATACCACTAGTATCACTGCTAGTAGTAAATATCTGTAGAGTTCTTGACAGTTTACAAAGCACTACACGTTAACTCACCATGGGGAGATCTCACAAACGCAGTGCTGAGTGCAGAAGACACAGTACACGCTCCACCCCACAATACCATTGACGTGTATTTGAAACAACTGTGTGATGGGTAGATCGGCACTGTGTAGACTGTAAGGGTCCATCTGTAACTAAGCACGTGTGATGAACACCTGAGCGAGCCTGGGGCAGCGAGGAGAAGAGTGGTGTGAAGACTTAATTGAGAAGTTTAGTAACATTCAGCAGGAGCGAGGCCTCACACAACCTCAGGGTATTAGGACCCTGGGAACAGAGAAATATGATGATCTCAACTCTGATCTAAGGTCATAAATAGAGAGAAGGGGGGATTTTCTAGACTAAATTTTGGAAAAAAAATCTAAAGTAATTATTTGTACCGTGTTTGGAGAGCATTCACTTTCTCAAATATGTGATTCTTGACTCAACATCACTATACTCCCCCCAAACCACTGGCCTATTCCTCTTCCTTCGCTCTCTTTCTTCTCCAGCTCCTACACTCTCAAAACACCTTTGCCATAGAAGTGATTATCCATGTGGCAACACGGGTGAATCTCAAAGCATAATCATGCCAAGTGAAAAAAATCAGACTCACAAGACTACATATGGTACGGTTGCATTTGCCTGCCACCCTGGGAAGGTGAAACTATGGGACCAGAAATCAGACCAGCGGTTGCCAGGGTCTAGAGTGGGGTTGGCGGGGGAAAGGGCTTACTACAGAAAGAGAACATTTTGGAATGATGGCAATTTCTGAATCTTGACTATGACGGTGGCTACACAATGGTAATGACGAGCCAGGGCTGCCATGACAAAATACCACTGACTGGATGGAGTGGTTTAAACAACAGAAATTTCATTTTCTCTTAGGCTGGAAGTCCAAGATCAAGGTGCTGGCAGGGCTGGCTCCTTCTGAGGCTGCTTTTCTTGGCTTGCAGACGGCCACCTTCCTGCTGTGTCCTCACACAGCCTTTCCTCTGTGCGCGCACTCTCCTGGTGTCCCCTCCTCCTCTTCTCAGAGCGCCCGTCCTATGGGATCCGAGCCCCACTGACTGCCCCCTGAGAGGCCCTGTCTCCCAATGGAGTCATGCCGAGGGTGGGAACTTTGGGAATGCACAACTTAGTCATAATAATAAGTGTGCAATAAAATTTTATAGAATTGTGTATCTTAAAGGGTGCCTTTTACCCTGTGTTAATTATACCGCAATAAACAAAAAAATAAGTTATCCATTTATGTAAAAATTGTACTGTACAGTGCAGTGGCTGGTTAGCTCAGTTGGTCAGTGTATGGTGCTGATAAAAACTGTACTGTACATTTAAATGCAGACAAAAACACACATTTCTATGAGTATACAGAAAAATATTATGTTTATTTCTATGCTCCTCACTTCTTTAATGAGGAAAAGAAACCCTAGGCACCTCCCCGGCTGCAGTGGTACTGAATGAGTTAAGTGTGCCCTTGAAGTCACATTGTTTTTGATTCTGTAACGTGGGTAAGTAGATAGAACAATCCAGGGCAGAGAGTTCTTGCAGAAGAAGGCTGCAAATGTAGGCTACATTAGGGGTCCACAGGGAGTTTGGCGGCAGTAGCAGATGGGAAAGGCTGTAGAAATGGGTGGTAGCCAAATTCATATTTTCTGGGTAACTTGGTTGGGGGCTAGCTGAGGTCAAACTTGAAATAACGGAGGACAGATTTGGGGGCAAGCAGTCTAGTGTTGTGGGAAGCGTATGGCCTTGAGTTAAATCTTGGATTTAGATGGGTAGACACGGGCTTCAATATTGGCTTCTCTGTATATTACTTTGGAAAAGTTATTTCATCACTCTGGATCTTTATCTCCTCATCTGGAAAATGGGCTAATAATGCTAGCCTGCTGGGTTGCCACAAAGATTTGAAATAAAGAGTGTGAAATCCCAGTCTGGGAAGCTAGCACTTGGTAGGTACCCAAAGATCTATAGCATTTAATACTGAGCATGCTCAGGCCTATGGGGTCTCAGGCCTCTGCTGTGCTCTAGTACCCTGGGGAGCTGCTTTCGGGGCCAGTTGCTAAGTCTAAGGAATGAAGGAAGACTTCCCCGTCCCCTCCCCAACCCCAGAGCTACTTTCTGGAACTCGCTATTAAAATTATTTCCTTTATTATGCCCTGGCTAGTGTGGCTCAGTGGATTGAGTGCTGGCCTATGAACCAAAAAGTAGCAGGTTCAACCCCCAGTCAGGGTACATGCCTGGGTTTTGGGACAGGTCCCCAGCAGGGGGAGTGTGACAGGCAACCAATCCCATATGGAGAAAGTGTCCCTCTCTTTCCCTCTCTCTAAAAATAAACAAATAAAATCTTTTAAAAATTATTTCCCTTATTATGACAAATTTAGTACCTATGGAGCTGTGGACTTATCTTCACTTACCCAAGAGTATATGGCCTCTGAGTTAGAAAGAAAAGGTATTTCTTCTGTCTTAATTGGGGTTTCCACAGGATCCCCCAGGCCAGATAACAGTGGCACAATTACAGGGTGGATAATATAATAGGACAGTGTTGGTTAGTAAGTCCATTGCTTGATGTGATGGGAAATGCTCTGTGTTAGAAAACACCCTGGGTCATTGATCTGGAATTTCCCCCGACTAAGCAGTTGATTTAAAGTAAATGTTCCTCTTTGGGTTTCATTTTCTGATTCTATGAAGGGAGGATGTTGAGTTCAAGGACCTTTCAGGTCCTTTCCAGCAAGGATATTCCAATATTCTGTGGTTTGGAACTGCAGAAGGGTCTTAATTAATCAACTGATTTCCTCAAGGCTTGATGCAGCATTCAGTCTGTGTTGAGCCTCGGGCTGTGTTCTGGCGAGTCAGGGATGGACAAGGCAGACGATGGCCTTTTCCAGTCTGAGCTTGTACCTCCATGGCAATACCACCTGTCCGGGTCAATTTCCTCTTTACACTCTATCCGGGGCACAGAAGGCCTGTTAACCCCATTCACAGGAGGGTCGGAGCTGGGAGTGTTGGCACTGTGGAATCTGAGTCTTACAGAATCAGGTTAAACAACAAACTAAATACACAAGATAAACACATAAGATACAATCAGAACAAATAGAAGGGAAGTCCTTAACTCAGGTTTAAAATAAACTAAATTTACAGGTCCAGGAGAAGACACACAGGGTGTGTCTGACCTGTCCTTCTGCTCAGCCAACAGGGATTGCATAGCTGCAAAGTGACATTAGTCACAACGTTGGAAAAGATGGGGTCTCCCCTAAGATCTCTCCGCCTGACAGTGTTATAATGCCAGTGCCTGGCCGGGAACCAGTGACGTCATCTCTCCTGCTCAGCACTCTCCCCTCTCCGTCTTTCCATTTTCTCCTTTGAGAGCAGGGTGTGCCTTATTGAACATCGATCCAGTCCTATATCTACCCATAGTCCATAGTACTTTGAGTTGCACATGATAGGCAATTAATAAAATACAAGTAACACTGACTTTATAGCAGTCCATGCGAGAATAGACCAGGAGATTCATTGATTTGACTTAACCACGTGATGGAGCTACCAGGAGATGCCAGGCTTGTCCTGGGCTGGGTTAACAGAAGTGTGCAGTGGGCTGTAAGAGGACTCTACTCTGTGTCGGGCAGACATGTCCAGCAAACATCGTGTCCCATTCTGGAGATCACATTTAATGAGAGATATCAAAATTGGAGACTGTCCAAAGGAGAGCCAACAAACAGATGGCAGTATAGCAAAGTGGTTGAGACCATCCAGTTGGATCCACGCTCTGATGCCGTGGGACCCTGGGAAGTTCCTTAGCTTCCCACACTCTGTTTTCTTCCCTACAGAGCGGAAGCAGTTAACAGCACCTATCTCACGGAGTCGTGGCAAAGATCGTGATAAGCATGATAAATTGTGATTTACATTGGAAGGAATTAGAGTTGTTTAGCCAGAAAATTTTAACACTTAGGAGTGAGGGTGTGCTGTCGGGGGAGTGAATGGGGGTGATATCTATTTTTAGATATTTGAACAACTGCTATTGGGAAGAGGTATTGGGCTTATTTGGGGTAAATTCATATGGGATTAGAGTTGTTACCAGGGTGGGGACCTGGCCCCGAGTGAGTTGGCCTAGGGCCAGCCGGTAGTGTGTGGGTTCTTGAGTTCATACAGGAAAGATTTCACAGCACGAGTCTAGACACTCTTCAGAGGACACTTGTGAAAGCTGGGGACAGTGAAACAAGGAAGAGCCTGGGACGCTAGGTGGGAAAGGGAGACTGGGCAGGGCTGCTTTGGCTCACTACGAAGTCAGAGAAAAGGGGACCTTGGGGGCAGGGTCAGGGTCAGGGGGTTAACCTGGGACAAACCACTGCTATCTGTTGCTGTCCTGTGGGGTGGCAAGCCTTGTGGGTTCCCTTAAAGTTTGGGAGACAGGTGCCCATGGGGGAGGGAAAGGGGCAGGGTGAAGGGAAAGGTGTGGGTGTGCTCCTGGGAGGGAGAGAGCAGGTGTGGACCTTTGTTTTGAGGGATTTTAAAAGTTGGGAGTTTAGGGAAGGTCTTAAGAGAAGATGGCAATAGAATATTCATCAGTTTTATGCCGACGTACCAAAATGGGATTTATTCCCTTAACCTCATCTGTCCTTGGGTGTGGTTGGCAAATGTCACTAATTGGGCTTCTGCTATCTGTCTCCCTAAGTGCGATGGTTTAAGCTATTTACCCTCTGGAGGAGAAATGCAAACTATGGACTCTTAAGTTCCTTGGTTTAGCAGAGATAGGATTTACTAGATGGCTGCAAACTGCTTGTTTAACCATCTGTCTCCGTCTCCCTATTGGGCTTTCTTGTCTCAGAATTAGGTCAAAAAGTAGGATTTGAGAAGAAGATAACATTGCCTCCACACATGGCAGAAATTCTGACAATCAGCATTGTTTAAAAATGGAATTCAAGAATACAGAAAGCGTTCAAGCAGATGCCAATGTCTGTGACTTAGCGTGTTACAGAGGGGGGCCCTGCATTGGGCGAGTGAGTCTGAGCTCTCAAGAGTGCTCAGACTTGGCTGTGCCTCTGAACCATCTGGGGGTAGAGCTCAGGGGTCTCTCATAAGCACCTGAGCTGGTTCTGATAAAACCTGTCTTGCACTGGCAGTTTAGACCCAGAGGACTGGAGGATGGGTCCTCTTTCACCTATGTTAGGCTGTGATGGGACTCTGATGGGAAGGAGCTTCAAGCAAGGCAGACCAAACATATTTTGGAGATAGTTACTTAGAGTTGTTGAAGAGGAAAAACCACAGGCCCCCAAATGGTGTCACTTGCACTAAAAGCCCATGATATCAAACCTAGCTTTAATACCAGACCTAATTGGCATTTCAACCTTTACCAGAAATGTGATCTTCACCAGCCAGTCTGTAATTTTCCAGTCAAGCACCAGTAAGGTCATCTGTCACATGGGCCCTCTATCTCCCAGAGAAAGAACAGGCAGTCTGCAGGATAAAAACCCTTCCTTGTCTCCTCCCCCACAAAAGGTGATGTCCCAGGATCAAAAATAATCCCTTTTCTTTTAACAGTTCCCTTGCCCCTTTCTCGTCCTATAAAAACCTTCCATTTGTACAACCCTTTGAGCACTCCCCTATTTGCTAGGTGCGATGCTGCCTGATTCATTAATTGCTTAATAAATCCAATGAGATCTTCAGATTTACTCAATTGAATTTTTAAAGATTATTTATTTATTCAGAGAGATGGGAAGGGAGGGAGAAAGAGAGGAAAAGGAACACCAATGTGTGAGAGATACATCAATCGGTTGCCTCTTGCACGCCCCCAACTGGGGGCCTGTCCCCCACAACCCAGGCATGCGCCCTGACTGGGAATCGAACCAGAGACCTTTAGGTTCACAGGCCTGCACTCAATCCATTGAGTCCAGTCAAGGCTGAATTCTGTTTTTTAACAGATTGGAGGTGTTACATGGAAGAGTAGTTGGGAGTCTAATAGCAAAAACATGCGGACCAGTTTGTGGAGAGCTTCAGGTGCTACGTATAGGAGTTTGGAAGTTACCGAGCAAGGTTCCATGAGAAACGTAGTGCAAAGGTAGTTACAAAAATTTCTCCTCCTGGAAGAGTGAGCTAAACGATGAATAAACGCAATTCCAGGCTCAATATTCCTTCCCTCCCAGAGTTCACCATCTTGGAATCTGCGACTTTAATCATCACCTTCCATTTGCTTCACTCCAGAGCTACTGTTAGTTAGATGATGTGCAGTGACTGCCGATCCACGTGCAATGCAAAGGAGGGCTTTCACCTGCTCAGTTCTCCCAGGTAGCAGAGGCAGCACCCATGAGTCTGCTCCACTGAGAAGCAGCAGTGTCAAGACCACGGTCTTGATGACATCAGAGGCGCCAAGGGCCGGAAGCCAAATTCAGAGTTTTATCTTCAGGGACAAGTTTCTCCTAAGTCCAACTCACTGAATTCCTTAATGTCAGCACTTTTGTTCTATCTCAAGGCAATTCTTAAATTAATTAGTTGCAAGTAGGAGCTCTGCTGCAGGAGAACGCACCATAACTGAAGGGGAAAGGGAGGCCACCAGGGAGACGCAGCTGGGTGTTCTGAGACAGCATGGCCAGGGGCTGCAACTGATCCCGTGGACCAGGACCGACTGACGTCTTAAAAAAAGGTCTGAAACCCAAACCTACTCCTGAATCCTCAGAGAGTCAATGACACATCAACATACATGACATGAGGCAAATGCTGTCCTTACTCAGTGTTCCTTCTAATATCTGCCCACATCCTGAGGCAATGTTCCTGAAAATAGCTTCCTGTGGGAATACATCACAGGAGCCAGGAAAGACAGTGGGGCTTGTTAGAAGCTGTAGGTTTCAAGGTTTGCTCTTTCTTAGCTGTGGGATTTGGGGCCAGTCAGTTCCATCACCTGCAGAATGAGTGTGGAGACACCAACCTTGCAGGGTGCTGGGACCCTTGAGTGTGACATCCCTGTGATCATTCTTTGAGTGTGATAAATACAGATTGAGTTCGTGATGGTTCGCACGGCAACCTGACTCTCCGGCTGGGCTACCACACGATTGCCTTGGTCCTAGCTTTGTACCTTCATGCAGACAAACACTATTTTCTAGGATTGCCTTTGCAATTTCTGGAACATTCTCAGCCAAAATATATCTAAATTTGCATCTTTTCAGGGAGGCACTATAATAATTTGCTGAAAGTTTGGGAGTTGGTTTCCTAGGGCTGCCTTAACCGAGTACCTAAAACTGGGTGTCTGAGAACAATAGAGATGTGTTGCCTTGTGGTTCTGGAGGCTAGAAGTCTGAAGTCAAGGTGTCGGCAGGCCAC
>PVIA01006716.1:0-93446 GCA_004024845.1 Tonatia bakeri
CCCCCTCTCTCCTCCTCCCACTCCCCTGTTGCTAACCCTCCATGTGATCTCCATTTCTGTGGTTCTGTCCCTGTTCTAATTGTTTGCTTAGTTGGTTTTTGGTTTTGTTTTAGGTGTGGTTGTTAATAATTGTGAGTTTGCTGTCATTTTACTATACATGTTTTTTATCTTCTTTTTCTTAGATAAGTCCCTCTAACATTTCATATAATAAGGGCTTGGTGATGATGTACTCCTTTAACTTGACCTTATCGGAGAAGTACTTTATCTACCCTTCCATTCTAAATGAAAGCTTTGCTGGATAGAGCAATCTTGGATGTAGATCCTTGCCTTTCATGACTTGGGATACTTCTTTCCAACCCCTTCTTGCCTGCAAGGTCTCTTTTGAGAAATCAGCTGACAGTCTGATGGGAACTCCTTCGTAAGTGACTGTTCCCTTACCTCTTGCTACTTCTAGGATTCTCTCCTTCATTTTAATCTTGGGTAATGTAATTATGATGTGCCTTGGTGAGCTCCTCCTTGGGTCCAACTTCTTTGGGACTCTGAGCTTCCTGGACTTCCTGGAAGTCTATTTCCTTTGCCAGATTGGGGAAGTTCTCCTTTATTATTTGTTCAGATAACTTTTCCACTTGTTGCTCTTCCTCTTCCCCTTCAGGTACCCCTATAGTTTGGATGTTGGAACGTTTAAAGATGTCCTGGAGGTTCCTAAGCCTCTCCTCATTTTTTTGAATTCTTGTTTCTTTATTCTTTTCTGTTTGGTTGTTTCTTTCTTCCTTCTGGTTCACTCCATTGATTTGAGTCCCAGTTTCCTTCCCATCACTGTTGGTTCCCTGTGGGTTTTCCTTCATTTCACTTAGTGTAGCCTTCATTTTTTCATCTAATTTCTGACCAAATTCAACCAATTCTGTGAGCAACCTGATCACCAGTGCTTTGAACTGTGCATCTGGTAGGTTGGCTATCTCTCTGTCACTTAAAAGTATTGGCTCTGGGGCTTTGATCTGTTCTTCCATTTGGCCCCCCCTCCTTTTTTTTTCTTTCTTTTTTTTTTTTTTTTTTTTTTTTTTTTTTTTTTTTTTTTTTTTTTTTTTTTTGGTCTTGTGCCTGTTATTTATGAGAGGTAGAGCCTTAAGCATTCACCAGGGTGGTTCAGCCCAGTTGCTGGGTTGTGACGCTGTCAGTGGGGGCAAGGTCCGAGAGGGAACAATGGTGCTTGTTCTGCTCTCTATCTGATTTCAGTCCGTTCCACTGCTACCCCCAAGCAAACTGGGCCTTTCTGGTGCTGATTCCCAGGTGGGTGGGCTTGTGTACGTTCTAGGACCCTGTGAGTCTCTCCAACGAACTCTCCTGTGAGGCTGGGAGTCTCCTTGTGTGTCAACCCCCACAGGTGTTTTCAGGCTTTATTTCCCCGAGCTGGGGCCCTGGGCTCTGCAGTCTCTCTCACTCCCTAACTTTGCTTGGTTTGCTTGGTTTGTCTGTGTGCGAATGTGGGACTGCTCAGCCAGCTGCCCAGCGTGCCTCACTGGGTCTGCCCACTGCCGCCCTGCACCCGAGGTCCATCAGCCGCTGCCTTGTGCACTGGAGTCTGCAAGCCTTTGCTGCGACCCCTCTCTGCCCAGCGCCCAGCTCTGCCCCTCCTGCCAGACTGGATGAATATGTCTCCTTGGTTGTCGGACTTCCATACAGTTCAGTTTTCTGTCATTTCTGGTTGATTTTTTTGTTCCTAAATTTTTGTTGTGCTTAATTTGGTTGTGTGAGGAAGCACAGTGTGTCTACCTACACCTCCATCTTGGCTGGAAGTTTCAGGATGTTTTCTTATAGTACCTTTTCTTTTTTTTTTTTTTTTGACATTTGCAGATACTTGAGATTCACATAGGGTATATTCCAAGACCTTCAGAAGGCCATTTTAGCATGTAATTTACCCATTAAATGTAGTAAAGTATGACTGAAATGTTTGACTTAAAGAGAATAATGGCAGTGCTATATTAAGTAATAAGTAAAGGTTAGACAAAGGTCTTTTAAGTAGTCATAGCCAAATGGTCATCCATGCTGATTAACGAGCTTACTTGATCTAGCATACTAGCTTTTTTTTTTAACTTTTTGTTTTGAAATAATGTTAAACTTGAAGAGTTGCAAAGATAGTACAGACAGTATCTGAATAACTTTCACCTAATGTTAACCTCTTACATCACCATGGCACTGTTATCAAAACTTGAGAAATCAACATTGGCACTGGACTTCCAACTACAGAGCTTATTTGGATTTTACCAATTTATCATTACTTTTTTTTTTCTCTTTAAGGATCTAATCCAGGATCCCACATTGTATTTATTTGTCATGTTGCTTTACTCTCCCCACTGTGAGAGTTGCATAGTCTTTGCTTATATTTTTCATGACCTGGACACTTTTGAAGAATGCTGCTTAGATATTTTGTAGAATGCCCTTCAGTTTAGGTTTCCCGATATTTTTCCATAATTAAATTATGGTTATGGATTTCGGGGAAGAAAACCACAGAGGTGATGTGCCCTTCTTAGTGTAGCATTTTGACATGATGTTTGTGTCTTATTACTAGTGATATTATCCTTGATTCTGTATTTCTGTGCTGTAAAGTCACTTTTTTCATTTGTAATTAATATTTAGGGGGGAGATACTTTAAAGCCACGCAGATAACCTTTTTTTTTTCCGTAGACCTTTGGTTCAGTTGTACATACTCATCAGTGGCTCTTGCCTACATTGATTGTCATTAGGTTGTCCTGGTGATGGTTTTCTGTTTATTCCTCCTGCATTTAATAATTAGGTTTCTTCTATAAGAAAGAATTGTGTCTTCTCGCTTATTTACTTATTAATTCAGTCATCTATTTCATTATGAAATCATGGGTATTTATTTTATTATCTGGATTATAACCCCATACTATCATTATTTACTTTGTTACTCAGGTTGTTCTAGTTTTACTCATTGGTAATTCTTTCACGTTTCCCTGGTATAAAAAGATGGTCTGGGCTCGTCTTGTATTTTCTCTGCCCCAGCTCTGGAATCACTCACTTCTCCAAAGAGACTGATTTCTTGCATTTAAGAATGATACTTAGAAGCCAAAATATGCTAATATGCTCATTGCTGCTGGAATGTCACTGCTCCTAGGCCCTTTCAGTGGACAGAGCTAGGAAAGATATGTACGTATGCAAACCCACATATACATACACATCTGTATTTATTTCTGTATCTTATCTGAAAGAGGTCCCTGGACCCAATTCCAGGATTGGGATGGGGGTGGGGGACAGTGGTACCCCACACCAATAAGCATTTGAATTCAACTCAGTTCTGACACTGTGTGTGCACACAGAGATAGTATCAGGTTCCACAGGTAAAGGACTCAGTCCCACAAGACCACCCTCCACTTCACTGGCAGTTGCAAGACCAGGTTTTTACCTGTGCCTCTTACCAACTGGCTATAAATTAGAGATTCTCCACACCCTGCTCCTTGGGTTCAATTAATTTGCTATCATGGCTCACAGAATTCAGGAAAACCCATTTACTTACTAGATTACTAGTTTATTACAGAGGATGTTAAAAAATGTAAATCAACAACCAGATGAAGAAATAACAGGGCGAATTCTGGAACAAAGGTGCTCTGTCCTCTTTGAGCTTGGTGCTCAGCATGGTACCACATGGAAGCACTCTGGCTCCCCAACTTGGAAGCTCCAAAAGAGGGCAGCGAGCTGTCCTTTTGGGTTTTTTATGGAGGCTTCATTGCATCGTTGTAATTGACTATCATTGGCCGTTGGTGATTGGTTGCATGTCAAGCCCTTCTCCACTCCCCAGAAATCAGAGTGTAGGACTCAAAGTTCCAATCCTCTAACCATCTGGTTAGCTCTACTGGCAGACAACCCCCACCCTTGGGTAGGATCCAGAAGTTACACCTTTAACATAACAAGAGACACCACTCTTGCCCTCCTGGCTTAGGAAATCCCAAAGGTGTTGGGAGCTGTAAGGCCAGGAACTGTGGATGAAGACTGAGTATATCTGAGACATACGTTTTGGTCATCTGAATGACCAAATATATATATTTCTTATAAATCACAGTGTTACACCATTTCTCTGTATATTTTTAAATAATCCACAGCAAAAACTATGGTATCATACTAATATTCTAAGAGTATTTAAGCACTAGTAGACCTGCTTATTTATAATTTCTTTTTGTGACAGAAACCTGGCTGTCAGTAACGACAATATATTTCCCATAAATATTGTTACACCCTCTCACTTCTTTTTTTTTTTTAAGATTTTATTTATTTATTTTTAGAGAGGGAAGGGAGGGAGAGAGAGAGAGAAACATCAATGTGTGGTTGCTGGGGGACATGGCCTGCAACCTAGGCATGTGCCCTGACTGGGAATCGAACCTGCGATGCCTGGTTCACAGCCCGTGCTCAATCCACTGAGCTACACCCGCCAGGGCTCACTTCTTGATTATACAGTTTTTATCGGTGATTCAGGAAAATTATAAATTACTACATATTACATTATATAAAGTTTTAGAATATTCATGAATAATTAAGATCAACTACATTGTATGTAGAATTCTGTGTACTCTAAAGGCAGCTTTAAGAAATTAATTTTATTTTCATTTTTTTAAGATTTTATTTATTTTTAGAGAAAGGGGAAGGGAGGGAGAACAAGAGGGAGAAAAACATCAGTGTATGAGAGAAACATCAATTGGGTTGCCTCTTGCATGCACCTCGGTTGGAGACTGGCAGCAACTCAAGCATGTGCCCTAACCAGGATTCTAACCAGCAGCCTTCTGCTTTGCAGGAGGACGCCCAGCCAACTGAACCACACAGATCAAGGAAAGAAAATGAGTTTTAGAAAGATTTGAAAATCCACATGTGGTGTTATTTCTAACTTGATCTTTTGTTTAATTATGGATTTACTATTTTATATGACAGCACTATATTGTTAAACAAGTTTAGGTGTTTGGTGGATTTGCTTTGAAATCTTTTTTTTTTTTTTAATAGGTCTTAACTTGCAGAGTCAGTTTAATCTGGAAAATGTCACTGTTTTCAATACCAATGAGCAGGAAAGCACATTGGGTCAGAAGGTGAGGCTGATATGAAAACTAACAGAACACATTTATATGTTTGTTATTGAGGTAACTTGTATGACTAAATCATCAAAAATTTTAAAACTTTCATTTCCAGTTTGTAGAAATAATATGTATTCTCTTAAAAATGCAAACAAAAGTAGAAATATTTAAAAAGTAGAAATATTTATAGGGTAGCTAGAAAATATAGCTACCCTATAATATAGCCTATAAGGCCCCAAAGATAACCACTCTTAACATTCTCTATTAAGACTTTTTGTGTATGTGCAGTTCTGTTCCAAAAATGAGATCATGCAGTACATACTGTTCTGAAATTTACTTTCTTCTTTTAGCAGTAACAATGGATGCATTTTTGCATCAGTATGTTTAGATGTAGCTTAGTGTTCATGCCTCATGATAAATCTTTTGATATATTACAATCCCCTGTCAGTGGGCATTTAGATAATGTCTAATAGTGAAAAATTGTTAACAGCATTATAGTGAATAATATTGTATATATCGTTGCTATATTATGCAGGTGTCTCTGTAGGATAAATTTTGATAAGTGAAATTGCTATCTCAAATATATGCATATATCAGATTTTGATGGCGATTGCCCAGTTCTCAAAAAGGTTGTACCTATTTATAGTACCACCAGTGGCACATAGAGAATGCCTGCCCATTTTCATACAACCTCATAGCAACCCTGGGAATTACCAACTTTTAAAAATCTTCACTTAATTGATACTTAACTTGAAAAGTAAGTCATCTTTGCTGTAACTTGGTTACCTTGGTTATTAATTAAAGTCAAGGAACTTACTGTGTTAATTAGAATATATTTTTCTTCTGCGCTGATTTGAAGCAGTGAGGAAGAGAATTGCCTATTAATGCCATTTTCTCAGTTTTCTGTGAAATGTTTTTTTCATGTGATGTGTAGAAATTATTATTTTATAAAGAGTATTAATTTATGCCTGCCATATATTGATACATTTTTTTCTCAGTTTATACTTTTTCTTGTAACTTTATGGTGCCTTTGCTGAATAGAATTTTTACATTTGGAAATAATATTAATATTTGTTGATCTTTTATTGTTTCTCACCTTATGTCATGCTTAAGGCTTCTGTTCCACAAGATTATATCATCCCCTTTGTTTTCTTCTGGTGCATTTATGGTTTTGTTTCTTCCTTTATCTCTTTTTTTAAGATTTTATTATTTATTTTAGAAAGGGGAAGGGAGGAAGGAAGAGAGAGAGAAACATCAATGTATGGTTGCCTCTCACGTGCCGCCTATTGGGGACCTGGCTGGCAACCCAGGCATGTGCCCTAGACTGGGAATTGAACCAGCAACCCTTTGGTTCACAGGCAGGGACTCAATCCACTGAGCCACAGCAGCCAGGGCTCCTTTAACTCTAACCCAGCAGAAATATTGTAGCTTGGAATAAATTGAGCTGTAATTTTTTTTTTCCTGAATAGTGAGCCAGTTATTTGTGCACTGATTCTTTAAAGAATATTATATGTCCAGAAGACCATCCAGGGTTGTGAAATTCCTGAATATTCAACACCTACTCTTCATTTAGGACCAAGTTATAAAGTTTTAAAAATTATTAACTAGATAAAACTAATGTCTCACTGTAGATTAATCAGACTACTTAAGTAATTTATTCCTTGAAGTGTAAAATCATTATCAATTTGGAAGTAATGTTGACTTTCCTTAAAGTTTTTCAAAATCTCGTCCTTCATCTTTATCTTTTAGGTACTTCTTGGACTATTCCATGTAAATTATTTTGAACTTTTCAACATAGAGCTGGACACCCAGCACCCTAGCATATCCTAACATGTTCCCAGCTAATAAGTGTTCTGTGTGGGGATCAGGGAGGATCTTCATGGTGAAATTAAAGTTGGAGATTAAATTCCCATTGCCTTAAAGATTAACTGTAGGTCTGTATAGTTTCCATGACTAGACTTCTCTACTAATGATTGTCTAGCAGTGTTTAAATGACATTATTCCAGCATTTACCTTCTGCCTGACAAATGCTTCATGACAGACTGCACTTTTTTTAAATTTAGCACACTGAAGATAGAGAAGAAGGAATGGACGTAGAAGAAGGTGAAATGGGAGATGATGAAGCTCCAACAACTTGGTGAGTTTTTAGAAGTTCAGATTTCTTGATTTATGAAGATAATCAAGTTCTAGATCAGTGTGTGAAACTCATTTTCATCTGGGGCCACCACATTAGTCTCACAGTTGCTTTCAAAGGGCCAAATGTAATTTTAGGACTGTATAAATGTAACTACTCCTTAACTAGGGACAAGGAGCTTGGTGCTGCTACCAGGTAGAAACAAGGTGCCAGGCTGGATAAAACAAGGTGGAAGGCCAGATTTAGCCCACAGGCCTTGTGTTTGCCACCTGTGTTCTAGAGTGAGAATGTAGACAAAGAGGAAGGAAATCATGCTAATAGATTTCTTTTATTTATAACTTTTATGTATATTACTTACAATTATAAATTCTAAATTACTAATGAGTTGTATCAGTTGGTTTCTAAATTGAATGCAAGCAATTCATTGTTTACACAGCCTACTTAATACATGTTCATAACATTTAAAAGACAAGCAACCTAAGTACTTCTCCCCTTTTCCCTTCCATTTAGATTTGTGGACTCAATCCCTGTGGGTATTGAGCTGACTATTTAATGAAGTAGGAATAAGAAACTTCCTTTCTCTGTTCTACCCTCCTGTCCCTTCCTGGGACTTTTTCTTATCTCATCCTCTATAACCGTTTTTTCCTGTGTTCTTTCCTTTCATATAATTTTTCTTTTCTTTTTCTTTTCTTTTATTTATTTTTAGAGAGAGGGGAAGGGACGGATAGAGGGAGAGAAACATCAATATGACAGAGAAACATTGATTGCCCCTAACTGGGTACCTGGACTACAAGCCAGGCATGTGTCCTGATCAGGAATGGAACCTGCAACCCATGGGTTTACAGGCTAGCACTCAATCCATTGAGCCATACCAGCCGGGGCCAAATAATTTCTTTTTATGTTCATTAGAAGCAATGAGGAAGAGTGAAGACATGAAGGAACACTTTCACCAGCATTCTTCCAGGTGTCTGAGGTGACAAAAGTTATGATCATCAGTTGCAATTGAGAGAATTTCCAGAAGATCAAGAAGGGGTTTCTATATCTGCACAGGGAGATGTATTCCTTTCATTTCAAATTTCAAATTCAAATACATATCCCCAAAGAAACATTGAAAGTAGTATAGCTCCAAACATACCTCCAATATTTCCTAGTCATATAATCTTGAACAAATTACTTGGTTAATAAGTTTCAGAGTCTTTAAAATGTAGTGATGCCAACTACCTACTTTAGTTATTGACAGGATTAAATGAGATTCTATTCCAAAGTGGTCTGTTAAGGTGTTTGGTAGTTACTCTTATTATGACTATAGTTGTTGATGTTAAAAGGAGGGATATATATAAAGTGCTTACAACAGCATCTATTCAGTGCCCAGCAACTATTATCTATAGCTTTTGTGTTTTGGGGTTTTTTTAGAGACTTATTTATTCATGTGCATTATAGATAGAGTAGGCTTTTGGGGTTTGGTCTGTTGGCCACTAGGCAAAGCTACTAGGCTCCAAGATAACAGGTCACCTGAGACAAAGAGCCCCAAAGACAAACTCTGATCATTGCAGTTTTTACTAGTTAAACTCTGCCTAAGCCTGTGTAGACGAACCAGCTCCATTGGTAATGTTCATAAACTAGTCCCAGCTCTAGGAAAATCATTTGAACGGGACTCAGTACTCAGTTGCCTCTCAATCTGTTACAATCACTGTTTTTTTTAATGGAAAAAGAAATTATATGAGGAATTACTTTGTGATCAACTATATCACCAGACTTTCTTAGGCACCACAGTGTATAAAGAACACATTAGTCATGAATCTACAGATTTGGGTGAAATACATTAATAAAATTTCTTGTATTAAAAAATTTATTGTATAAAATTATCAGCTTAACATTTAAAAAATACAGTAGTACCCCACTCACCCGTGGGGAATGTGTTCTAAGATCCCCAGTGGATGTTTAAAACTGTGGATAGTACCAAAGCCCATCTATGTATGCTCAGTTTCTTCCTATACATTTATACTTATGATAAAATTTAATTTATAAATTAGGCAGTAAGAGAATGACAACAGTAGCTAAAAATAAAATAGAACAATTATAACTGTACTATGATAAAGGTTATATAAACTTTCAAAGTATCTTACTATTCTTATACTCACCCTTCTTGTAATGATGTGAGATGATACATGTCTGTGATGAGATGAAGTGACTTAAATAGCATAGGCATTATTGTGCTGTAGGTGAGACTACTGTTGACCTTCTAACAGAAAGGGTTACTTGAACAAAAGCACTTAGATTCTACAACAGTTGATCTGGTAATCAGGGCAGCTACCAAATGACTAATGGGCAGGTAGTGTAAACAGTGTGGATACACTGGAGGAAGGGATGATTCACATCCTGGATGGGATGGAGCATGATGGTGTGGGTTTCATCACACTACTCAGGACACCTCACATTTAAAACTTATAAATTGTTTATTTTGGGGATTTTCCATTTAATGTTTTGGACCACAGTTGAACACAGGTAACTGAAACCATGGAGAACAAAACAACACAAACAAGGGGAAGACTACTCTATGTTGTTTTGTTTTTTTAAATCCTCACTCAAGGATATATTTATTGATTTGAGTGAGAGAGAGAGAGAGAGAGAGAGAGGGATCTGTTGCCTCCCACACCCACCCTGACTGGCTATCGAACCTGCAGCCTGAGTATGCACCCTGACCAGGAATGCAGCCTGCAACACTTCGGTGCACAGGACAGTGCTCCAACCAGCTGAGCCACCTGGCCAGGGCTGTGTGTTGTTTTGTGGAATATCTTCATTAAAATAGTTATGAAACATTCTACTTTAGGTAGTAACTCTCCTCTCACTGGTTATTGTTTATATTTATAATAAGTAGTTATATTTACTTTGTGTGGATAAATATAAAATCCAAAAGTATCTGTTGAATGGTGAAGGTGAAAGGCAGAAATACAGTAGGTTGAAACATGAAAAGAGGGTAAGAAAATGGTGAACATTGAATGTAGACAACTCTGTCAAGTTCAGTCATGAAGGAAAAGAGAGAGACAGCATCTAGTAGAAAGAAATAGAACCATCAAGGGAGAGAATTTTTTAAAAAGTATATTAGTCCTCAACTATAAAAATATCCTAGCAATAATATATATTAATACTACTTTAAAATGTATTCTGTGAGGCACCTAAAGCACAAACAAGGCCAACTGAAGATAAAAGATTAGATACCCTTATAGGCAGATGATAAGAAGCAACTTGGAATATGTCATTACTAGTATCAAACATTAAATTAGATGTGAGCTTCCTGGCAACTGAGACAAAAAGGGACATAAAATGGCTACATAATTCTCATTCTCTAGTAAGAGGTAACTTTCTGGTTTATTCTTAAGAGATAAACTTTCCTGGTACTTCAAGAGATATTTAATCTTTTATGTGGTAACTGAGTAATGTTTTATGTGTGTTCAGTAACTGAGTTATGTGTGTGTGATGTGTATATACATAAATATTTGCATATAAATACTCTAAAAACATATGATTTCACCTTTAACAGGAACCTAAACAACAAAACAAAGAAACAAGCAAAATATAGTCAAAGACACTGCATTAGAGTACAGGCAGAAAGTGACCAGAGGAGAGAGAAGAGGGAATTTCACGGGAAAAGGGGAAGGGTTTACAGGAACAAAGTTAAAAGACACATGGATAAAAACTAGGGGGAGGGTGGTAATGGGAGGGAAGTTGGGAGGGGGGTGGGTGGGCTTGATTGGGAGTAAAGGGGAGAAAACTGTACTTGAACAATCATTTAAATAAAATGGAAAAAAAAACAGTTTTGTTTCAAAAACATCTTTTACCAAGTGTATGGAACTGTACAAATATTGAATATTGTATTATTTGATGAATATGGATAATTTATATATAGCTGTTTCTTTTTCCATTTTACTTTTACATTTTGGGAAATGTTCTTTCTGTGGCTTTTTTATTTTTTATTTTTTAATTAGAGCCAGAGAAAATCCAGACTTAAAATCTTATGTTTGTAAATCACTAATGTTAAGTATCGAAAGAGGTTGATATTCAGGTCATTGTTTTCCTGTTTTCAGGGTGGTTTGGTACTAGGGAAGAGTTTAGAAAGAAAGTTAACATGCCCATTAGATTCTTTTGAATATTGCTACTTAACAAAACTTTTGGCAGAAGCTAGATTTTTGTCAATTAAAAGTTGTTGGTCAGTATACTTCATTACTGAATTGAAGCAAGATCTACATGCTTGAGATACTAGCAGTTACTCAAGGAAAGTTAACATTGTTTTATCAAAATTAGCTAAGCTTGCTGAATTATTTACCTGTTTTGAAAGTTAATTCAAAGCCTGTAACCCGGGTCAGTATATAAGCATAATTTCAAACATTTTTGTAAAATAACATGCATGTACTTTGTTACTGCTCTTTCCTTGTAAGCCAAGGGCATTTTCAATTGTTTCCAAGTTCAAAGCTTTATTCCAGGCAATTATCAGAGTATGAATATAAGAGAAGTGATGTGTTACCATGTGGTTAGATATATGTTTTTCTTGAATTGATATGCCAATTGATATAAATTTAAACTAATAAAATTCTTTACTTGGATATTTTATGATACTAACTTGTAGTTTGTCATCTTAACCATATGAATTAAATTCCTGTGGTGAGATTCTTGCCTTCATGTTTTACTAAAATACTTTTCCCTTTGATCTTTCTTTGCTAGTGAAAAATTTAGTTTTCTATAAAAGTCTGGAAAGGTATATTCATAATCTAAGTATCATATACTTTTTTACTTTTTCTTACATTATGTACAAAGAAACTAAGGCATTTTTCAGCCTTTTTTTTAAATGCTCAAGGATTTGTTTGTTTGTTTTTGGGAGAGAAACATCAGTTATTTGCCTCCTGTACACACCCTGACAGGGTATCGAACCTGCAGTCTAGGAATGTGCCCTGACAGGGGAGCGAACTCACAACCTTTCTGGTGTATGGGATGGTGCTCCAACCATCTGAGCCACCCAGCCAGGGCCATTTTTTAGTTTTTTAAACATTAATTTCCTCCTCCAAAAATGAACTTTTGAAAAGTACATGGTAAAAATTATACATATTTTATTTTACTATACACCTTAAAAAAGCATTATAGTATTGTCTCTGATGCCCCCTAGCATAAGAAAAAGTTATTTTTAGTATATCAATATCTAAGATGAAGACTGAAAGATTAATTTCCTGTTATTGGCCAGAATAGAGATGGCAGGATTCTTAAGATCATGGTACTGTGTGGATCACTAACTCTGTTTCCTGTTTCCCATAGAAAACTGCAGTCTTACTTAGAATATTTGGGCATGAAGCTTAGAGAAGATGCTAAGTATAGTCCATACATAGGTTTAGCTTAATAAAGTTTATTTAGAAAGAATGAGATATGGTAGTACACAATTGTAACACAGACAATATTAATTTTATAGTGGTGATGTTGAAAATTTTTGTGGGTATATCAGGATATGAAAATTCAGTACCTCAAGCATTTTTGACATGGATAATACTAAAAGACTTCATAGACTATTCTCAATGATGTGGCATTTTGTTAAAAACAGTGATCTCTTGTATTTAAAGAGTCTGAAATGTTTGCTTTAACATTAAAAATTAAAATATAGAATGCTTATAAATTTAAAATTTATAAGGATGTGTATTTTAACACTAGATTTGTAACATAGCCAAATTAGAAGGTAAATTAGCAATGCCATAATAAAGACGCTAAAGAAAAGGGCTTATTTTTGTAACATTAAACTGTCATGTGCCTAACATGTTTGTGGCCTACTAGGGCTTCTTAACTCAGTGTATTGGTTAGGATATAATGCCTATGACTTTTAACATAGAGTCAAATTAACATTAGCATAAACAACTTAGTTGATTTCTTTGTCATGTAAAAGTCTGGAGACAGGCAGTCTAGGGACCAGTGTTTCTTCTAACTTTTGTTCCACCATCCCTTGGTGTTTGCTCTTTTTCCTGTAGTCCAGGTTGGCTCATCATCTTACCTGCATTCTAGCGAGCAGAAGGGGGGAAAAATGGTAAAACGGGACCCCCAAAAATCGTATATGACTACCACTCAACTGATTGGTCAGAATTTAGCTACATGGCCATATCTAGCAACAAGATAGTTTGGGAAACATAGTCTTAAATTCTGGATAATCTTGTATCAAGCCAAAATTCAGGGGTTTCATCACTATATAGATAAAGAGGGTCTATTTATGTATTAATTTTCTCTGAAATTATTTATAAAAGTTTATAAGTACTTATGAATGTGCACTTTTCTAGGGAAAGAGACTCTAGCTTTTATCAACTTAAAGGGTTTGTGACCCAAGAAAGGTTAGAGCACTTAAATATTTCTAAAGGAACTTAAATTATTTATTTAATATTATCATTTATTTTATTAGCTCCATTCCAATTGATTACAACCTGTATCGAAAATTCTGGTCACTTCAGGATTACTTCAGGAACCCCGTGCAGTGCTATGAGAAAATTTCGTGGAAAACTTTTCTCAAGGTAAGTTGCCAATCTCAAACGCCGAAAGCCCAATATTCTATAGCTAATGGCATAGCCACATCTTGACTCTTATCCAGCATACTTTTCACTATATATTTCTACCTCTTATGTTTTTAGACCTACTTCATAATATACAGCAGCTAAATTATAAACACCTAACAACTGATTATAAATGACTTGAGAATTTAAGTGTTAGCAATTATAGCCTTTTTTAAAACATAGTATTATCAACATGAATTGATGAATTTTTGCAGAATATATTCTGTCTTCACTTTGTACAAAATTATTTCAGCTTTTCTGTTAGAATGGGTCTGCAAACTATGGCCTTGGACCAGATCCAGCCTACTGCCTATTTGTAAACAAAGTTTTATTGGCACAAAATCACACCCATTTGTGTTTACATATTACCTGTGGCTGTTTTTGTGTGACCATAGCAAACTAGTACTTGCAACTGAAATCATAAGAGCCGTAACACTAACCCTTTACAGAAAAAGTTTGCTAAGCTCTGTTATATAAGAATTCTCTGTATTTCTTTTTTCTTGGCTATGTAAAGATCAGTTTTCCTTTTTGTTGTTGTTGTTGTTTTTATAGTTATACTCAAAATCCAAGGTTAATAAATAGCTCTTAAAAATAGGATGGTGCTTTTCACCTTTCACAACTGGTGTGGCTCAGTGGATTGAGTGCCGGCCTGTGAACCAAAGGGCTGCTGGTTTGATTCCCAGTCAGGGCACATGCCTGGGTTGTAGGCCAGGTCCCCAGTAGGGGGTGCACAGGAAGCAACCACACATTGATGTTTCTCTCCCTCTCCCCCCCCCCTTGAAAAATAAATACCATCTTTAAAAAAAAAAGTAGGATGGCATATGTTCTCTGTTGTTTTGAACTGTTTTAATTTTATATGCAGTATTTTTTTGTTTTTGACCACCATCCAAATTTAGGTTAAGTGGTGAGTGAAAAATCATCTGAAATTGTCCTTCAGCTGGATAGGGTTTGACGACATTGTTTTATTTTGTCACAGTCTTTAGCACAAGAAGTACTTGAGAGTTTCCACAACTAGTTAGTTAATTTCACTGGCAAATTTTATATACTAGCAAAGCTTTCCTTTCTCTGTTTGTCCCTTACACAAACTGCATAAGAAATCACATTTCATTGGGAGTAGAGAGTTTATTTCTACTTTTACAATACCATGAAATCTCATACAAAATAGTTTTACCCTTATCTTGCTATCATAATTTTCTTAATTTACCTTACAACATACATATGGCAACTGGGAAGAAATTCTAGGGATTCTGTTACAGAAAATCACTAAACAAATTATTGGGCAACAATGCCAAATAAAACTAACTGATATTTTTACTTTGCAGTATTCAGAAGAAGTTCTAGCTGTTTTCAAGAGTTATAAATTAGATGATACTCAGGCCTCAAGAAAAAAGATGGAAGAATTAAAGACAGGAGGAGAACATGTATATTTTGCAAAATTTTTAACAAGTGAAAAGGTATAAATCTTTCTTTTTCACTAAAGCATAATAAAAAATATTTTTTCTACTGATACACTTTTTAAGTTCAGTAGCAATGTTTCTTACTTTGGGTTAAAGCTGATAACTTAGTTTTAAAGTCCTATTTCTTCATTGTACAAGTAAGACTAATTTGGTTTCAAAGGTGAAAGAGGCTATTCTGCATTAAGTGTGTTTTGTAGACTTAATTTAGAACGAATGCAGTTTAATTACTTTCAGGTATATATATTTTGAACCTCAAGTTGGGCTATAATTTGCATTTATGAATATATTTTGCAATTAGTTTCCCATTTAGGTACAAATAAGGGTTTTAAAAATTACCTGTTAGCCCTGGCTGGCGTAGCTCAGTGGATTGAGCACGGACTGCGAACCAAAGCATCACAGGTTGAATTCCCAGTCAGGGCACATGCCTGGGTTGCAGGCCATGGCCCCCAGCAACCACACATTGATGTTTCTCTCTCTTTCTCCCTCCCTTCCCTCTCTAAAAATAAATAAATAAAATCTTTAAAAAAAAAGAATACATAACTATTTTAAAAATTACCTGTTAATCTTATTTATATAGTTAAGTAAATTTTGTTCAAATATAAGGGATTTTATAAGTTTCTAGTCAATGTGGCACATTGAGTTTATTTAAATTCACTCCCTTTGCTCCAAATACATACAAATGGCAAGTAAATATATAAAAAGAGAAAACAAAAAAGACAAGGCTGGCTTTCCAGAAACAAGGTAAATATCTTGACAAGAAGTGCAAAATAGCAAAACTGAAGCTTTGGGCCTACCGGACTCTGTATGTTAAGCAGGTAGTGGCATCCAGGAGTTTCCCTGAAAGTGACAGAGACCAGATATGTTTCTGTGGGAGCAGGGACCAGGGGCAGAATCACTGTTTGCAGAGACTGGGGTGGAACTTAACTCACTTTTGGAAAAAGGCTACAAAATATATTATCCATTTTCTACCAAGGGCTATGGTTTCATAGGAAATTGTGGTTCTAAGAATAACAAAGACACAACTTTTTATTCATCTGTTTGCTATGTGATCAGATATAAGAGGTCTGTCCAGAAGGCATTCAGTCATGTAATACGAAAAATAGAGACATTTATTAAAGAAGATGCAAGATACAAAAAACATTGAACATAGGACAATGATGCCTCAGTCTCTTTCAAAGTAGGCATTTGGGACTTCACATAGTTCTCCGAGTTGCCATCAGCTGTCCTGTTGTATTTTTCTGAGTCTCATCAGCAGTCTGAAATCTCTTCTGTTTCAAAAGTGATTTTATTTTGGGGAAAAACCAGAAGTCACAGGGCACCACCTCTGGGCTATAGGGCTGCTCAGTCACCTTGGTGATTTGATGTTTTGCCAAAAAACTGTACAAGACCTGATGCATGAGCAGGTGTGTTGTCATGATGAAGCTGCCAGTCACCAGTTGCCCATAGTTGCAGACTTCTGAATCATCCATATAGTTTCTGTGGAGGAATGTTTGAGCTTAATGCAAAATTTGATGCGCTCTCATTGCTCTACTCGCTCATTTCGAATGTCATGGCCACACGGTATTTTGTGCTCACTCAGGGGCATCTACCCCACTCACTGACTAGTACAGTGAAGTCACCATTGTTCACACATGTATATCCTGGTCCACTTTCCTTGGCTGCCAGGTTACGTTGATGTCACACAAACTGTTTTCATTATATTAACAATGGCTGGACTTTTTCCAGACAGACCTTGTATGATATGATGTCACATTCCTATTATGATATCCCTAATATACTTACAAAACAACTGCTCCAAAAATCATCATAAAACTTTTCCCAAACTTGTGCCAGGGGCCCTGATGGAAACAAATATAAAACTACTAGACAGGAAAGGGTATACACAAAGAGAAAGAAAGAAGTGAACAAACATCCCAAAACAAAAGCCTCATTCATAACTCTGAAAAATTAAAATCCCAAAATTCTTTTAAAAATGTAATGCTAAGAATAATCAGCTACTGGAATATACAGAGACACAGCATGACAAGACTTTACAATACATGTTTTGGATGATCAAAGATAATTGATAATAGAACATCCCTTGAGAATAAGAAACTGTGAAACAAACATTTCAGCAGGAATGAAATAGGAGATTTGAATATGACAATTTGGAAGTCTTGATCATTAAAAATACAGTCATTGAAACTGAAGCACATGTGGCACACAGTTAAACTATAGATTGGACATGAAGACGAGGACTAGTGAATGGAAGATAGTGATGAAATGTTCACCCAGAACACAGCACTGACAGATTTTTTTGATTAATGTGGAAGACCAGTTAAGAGCAGTGAAGGGTAGATTGAGAAATTGCAGCATATATCTAGTAGGATTTTCAAAGAGCAAAATGGAGGGAATGATGGAGAAACTATATTGAAAAGGATTGAAGGAAGATTCAAATTCTCAGGTGAAAAGTGCTACAACTGCCAGCAGGATAAACAAAGATAAATACATACTTTAATACATCATACTGTAACTTCAGGGATAAAGAGAAAATCTTAAAAGCCAACAAAGAGCCCTGGCTGGTGTGGCTCAGTGGATTGAGTGCTGGCCTGTGAACCAAAGGGTCGCAGGTTTGATTCCCAGTCAGGACACATGCCTGGGTTGCAGGCCAGGTCCCCAGTAGGGGGCATGCAAGAAGCAATCACACAGTGATGTTTCTCCCTCTCTTTCTCCCTTCCCTCTCTTTCTCTAAAAATAAATAAAATATTTTTAAAAATAACTTTAAAAAAGAAAAATAGCTCTTAAATGGAAGAGGTAAAAGGGACAGGAAGGGATATAGACTACATTATAAATCCAACAGATGGGAAAGGGAAGAATGAAGCAAAAATGGTATAAATAAGTCCAAATATACTAGTAATAACTCTGTAAACTGATTTAACATACCTAATAAGATAGGTTATCAGATTTGGCTTTTTGGAATCTAGCTGTGTTAATTTACTGTAAATGAAACGAACATATAAACCTCTGATTTATGTGGAGAGGAGAAGAAAATTAGCTTAATACAGAATCTTCCCAAAGATTCATACCTTTCAGAAAGCTAAAATGTCACTTTAAATAATATTATCAGGGAAAAAAGTTATAAAATACAGGAACCTTGTGTTTTAAGTAAGACTTGTGTACTTTTAGGAATTACAGGTTACATTTCTCGGGACATAACAGCTATTTCTAGATGTCTCAAAAGATTTTTTTGTTGTTGTTAAAAAGACATTTTCAAGGGTATTTTAATAAGAGAAAGCAGCAGGATTATACGTTTTCAGAGAATTGTCCATATTGAAATGTTAAGATCAGTGCTTTTGTATCAATCTTTATTCACCACTTTATCAGAACCGGCTTTCTGACTAGTGGTCTCCTTTACTGACTCTGTGAGCCTTCTTTCACCAGCAGGATGGAGAGTGTGAGTTTTCAGAGTTAAGAACTAGAATCCAGTAGTTAACATTTTGAGAGATGTAAAACCATCCTTGAGAAGGTGAAAATTTTACAATATAGGAAGGAAAAAAGGTACCAAGAATTGTAACAAAGTGAATATGAGGCAGGTGAAGCTTTGCATCTTCAGTTCTTGTTGTTGCCTCATAAGCAACAACTTTACCTTAAATCTGTATCTATATACAGTCCCTACTTGTACAATCCTTATTTTTTTCTGTCATGTTTATTGAATTTTCTTATTTTATTTTTCAATTACAGTTGATAGTCAATATTTGTTTTAGCCCTGCCTGGGTAGATTAGTTGGTTGGAGCATTGTCCTGATACACCAAGATTGTGAGTTCAGTTCTTATGTGTGTCAGGGCACATACAAGAATCAAATGAACAACAAATCTCTCTCTCCCTCTCTCTCTCTCTCACTCTCTCACTCTCTCTGTCTCACCCACCCTTTTACCTCCTCCCTCCTTCCCCTTTCCTCACTGTCAAGTCAATTATTTAAAAAAACTATGTCAAGCATCATATATAATGATCAGACTTTCAGAAGCACTCTCAATAAATTTAAGAAAAAGGCAGAGATGTCTCCTAGCCACATTTCTGTTAAACGCTGTAATGGAGGACCTAGCCATTTCAAAAAGAGGAAACAAGAAATAAGAGTTATACATATTAGACAGAAAAGACTGTTGCTGTTTGGAGGCAATATAATTGTCTACAGTGAAAGTCCAAGAGAACCAAGAAACTATTAGGATTCAGGAGGCTTCAGCAAGGTTACAAGAGAAACATCAGTATTGTTCCTATAAGTAACCAATTACAAAATGTTACTCAAAGTAGTAATAAAAACTAATACCTAGGATAAAAAAATTACAAAAATGGAAAGGTATGAGTACATTTATAGATAGGAAGATGTAGTGCCACTTCTTCCCAAATGTATCCATAAATTCAGTGTATTTTTAATCAAATGCAAATGAAGGAACTTGAAAAGTTGATTTTACAGTCTTTATGGAAAAGCAAAATGCCAAGAGTAACTAAGAAAACTTTGAAGAAGGAGGTAGGAACAGTTCTATCCAATACTAAGACCTATAAAGTTATAGAAATTAAAACAGTGAGGTAATTATTAGTACAGGTATAAAGAAAAATACTGGAACAATAAAAAGCATAAACTATAGGAAAGTCTGATACACAAAAGAGTTACACATTAATGAGGAAAAGATGGATTATTAATAGATGTTGCTTGGCCAACTCATCCATAGAAAAAATAAAATTTAATCCAAAGCTTAGTATATGCACAGGACAAGGCTCATAAAAACCTGGATGAGAAAAGTAAAACTATTGAACATTTAGCAGAAAAGATAAAATACATTTGGAAAAGGAAAAGATTTTTTTCAACCACAAAAAAGACAAATCAGGGGAAAGATCAGTACACTTAATAGTAAAATGTAAAATTCTTTAATAATAAAAGATATCAGAAACTAATGAAAAGATTAGCCACGAACTAGAAGAAGATATTCACTACCTATATAACTGAAAAAATTTGTACTCTAAATATTCCATTGATTAAATGATAACCCAGTAGAAAACTGGAAAATGGTATGGACAGGTACTTTACAGATGTAGAAACTGAATATCTAATAAGCTTATAAAGAACACTAACATCACTAGTAGCCAAAGAAATTAAAATGGTGAGATAATCATTTTACACTTACCAAATTGAGAAAAATAAAAAAGCCCAACAAATGGTATTGGTAAAGGCAGGGGAAAAGGAGAACTTTCATACACTGCTGGTCGATATATAAATTGTTACAGTTACTTTGCAAAACAATTTTATAGCTAGTGAAGTTAAAACTTTCATTTCTAGATGTGATCCCTAGGGAGTCACACACATATACATGCACAAGGAAATGGATCAGAAGGCTCATTGTTTGTAAGTTACGTGTTTGTAAGTGAAGTTTGAACAAAACTAAGTGTTCGTGAGGAGGAGACTAGGTGGTAAATTCATACAACAGTTCTGTGGAGCAGGGGTAATCAAATCTGGCTTAGTGCCTATTTTTGTAAATGAGTTTTGTTGGAGCACAGCCATACTAGTAGTTCATTCATGCATTGTCTGTGGCTGCTTTTGCACTACAACAGCAGAAGTAAGTACTTGTAACAGAGAACTTAACCATCCACAAAGCCTGAAATAATTTACTAACTGGCCCTTTACAGAATTGTCAACCCTTAACAGAAATTTACCAACTCCTGAAATAGAGCTACATGTATTAAACTATATATTTCAACATAATGTATGAAAATAGCTTATTACAGAATAATCTGTATATGAGTTCAAAAACATGCAAATTACATAGATATTTGTAGATATTTCCAAATGTAGTAGTAATATAAAATATGCGTAAGAATCATAAACACCAAATGCATAGTCGTACTTACCATAGTTGGGGAGGAGATTATGGAGGAGCCTACAACAGTTTCTGTAATAGCCTATTTCTTTAACAAATGTGGAACAAGTGAAAATATTAGGGTCTGATATGTAATTGGGTAGTGAGGTGTGGTTGTTGTATTAACTCTACTTGATGACATTTAAAAATTTCATGATTTGAAAATTGGATAATTTGCTCTCAGCTGGTATGTAAATAATGACAGATTTGTAGGACTTTAATAATAAGAATGGTCTTAAAATTTTGTTTTCTAGAACAGATTTTTCAGATATTTTGTGTTAAAGTGATAGAAATGGAAGAATTCATACTTCAGTTTAATTTTACCATTAATATTGTTTACATGTATAGCTTATTAATAAAAAGCATAAAGATACCTGAAAAGAATAGCCTGAGCCTTTTAGATTTGAATAGCAGGACATCTGAGGCCTGAGCTAAGATATACAATAAATGCTAAAGAAAATAAAAGGCCCCTTGTTCAAGAAACAAAGTGGCAAAGAAATATTTGACCCATTGCATGATAAAATGGTATAATTTTTAAAATAACCAAAGAAAATTACAACGTATATATTACGGAAAAAAATAATAGAATTGAGTGTGTCAGTTTTACTCTCAGCTCTGTCCTTAACTAGCTGTGTAACCTTCCAGAAGTCACCTTAATTTCTCGGGTCTAGTTTGCTTAAGCATAATGTAAAGCAGTTAGTTTGAGTGATCGCACCTTTCCACCTCTGAGTCAGTCAATGTCTTGTTGACTTCTGTTTCCAATCCATTGTTTCTATCAAGAAAAATTACCTTCTAACATAAAAAATAAATGTGGTAAGGAGGACTTAAGGCCCAAGATAGGTGAAGAGTTAGTAAACAGTAGTCAGCATAGTTCATTTCTTCAATGCAGTAGTTCCTGTCTCCACTCCCAAACTGTTTGAACTACTTAGGACCCTAAGTAGTTCATTTCTTCAATGCAGAAACATTGCATTGTCTGAAACATCAGACAGGCCAGTCTCTTAATCAGAGTTTTTGTACCTCTTGTTTCTTCCTA
The DNA here is from genome assembly GCA_004024845.1 of Tonatia bakeri. NCBI lineage: Eukaryota > Metazoa > Chordata > Mammalia > Chiroptera > Phyllostomidae > Tonatia > Tonatia bakeri. The sequence continues at coordinate 22,157 of PVIA01006716.1, forward strand.
TATATTCTCCAAATTTAGGTTTGCTCCTGTGGTTTATAGTTGCAGCTTTTTCCAAGAAGTCTTCCTAGAGTTGCTTAGGCAAAGAAACAGATGGTGGAGCCTCTCAGGCTGAATTAGCCAACCTGGAGAAGAGGCTTTATGGGGGAAATTGGTGTTTTATTTTGGGCAAGAAATCCGATCAAGTGTCAGTTGAACATTCAAGCAGAAATAGGTAGTCCCTTCTAGAGCATACATACAGATCGGAAGACTGGAAAAGAGATCGAGGTTGAAAGTACAGATTTGGGAGTTACCAGCTTACATGTGGCTATTAAAAAAGGAGAGTGTAGAGTGGAAAGAGAAGAAAGCATCAGAATAAATCTTGAGGAAAATCAGCACTTAAGGAGAAGGAAGGGAGGGAGAGAGAAAAACATTAAGAAGTAGCCAGTGTGACCGGAGAAAAAATCTAGAAAAGTGTAGTACCTCCTGGAAGCTAGGCATATCAAGCTGGATGAAGACTATGGAGAGTGTTCGTTGGATTGAACAACAAATAAGTCATTGGTGATGTTGACAAATACACTTGCAGTGGATTGGTGAATCAGATAGCAAGTTGAGGGGTGAATTGGAAACAGTGCTGTTCAGGAAGGATAAGGTGAGGCTCTTTGGGAGAAGTTATTTAATGCCAATTGAAAGAAGGGGTTGACAGTATAGGCAATGGGGCAGTTAATTGATGGAATTCAATTAGGGAGACTGGAATGTCCAGATGGATGATGTTGTGACAGAAAATGAGGAAAACAAGAATCTGGGTGCAACTGAAATACCCAGTTTGATGGATTTTTCTCCTCATTCTAGGGAGGTAGTTATCTATTGTGAGAGGGGTAATACATAGTGATTTTGGTAAGTGGAAAAGCCTTGAAATAGGACACCAATAGGACAAAGCCTTGAAATAGCCAAAAGACACCAATTCCTAGGGCTTTTCAGTATCTTATGGGTTATTCATTTAGCACACACCAGCTTCCCATTGTTGCTCTAGGTCCGGGAGGCAAAACCAGCACAAATTGGTTGCTGTAGAGAATAGGAGAGAAAATAGCCTTCAGAAATAGGGTAAGATTGCTGATTAGAGACAGAGTTTTAGGTTAGAGACAGTGGCATAGCAGTGGTACCATCTGCATTGCTGTGTGATTAGTATTTTCTTTCAAGCAGCTCCACCTGCAGCCTAGATTGGAAGCTTTAGCACTGATATAGAGAAAGGGAATAAAATTGGTTTGATCTGAGGTTGTCATTTTGCTCAATAGATGTGACAGAAATGTGGGACAGGGTGTTGAGGAAGTTTGCAAGAAAGTGATTGAAGAGTCGGCCCTGGCTGGCGTAGCTCAGTGGATTGAGTGTGGGCTGCGAGCCAAAGCATCGCAGGTTTGATTCCCAGTCAGGGCACATGCCTGGGTTGCAGGCCACGGCCCCCAGCAACCGCACATTGATGTTTCTCTCTCTCTTTCTCTCTCCCTTCCCTCTCTAAAAATAAATAAATAAAATATTTTTTAAAAAGTGATTGAAGAGATAAAAAAGTCTAAACCATGCATCAGCCAACTACAGCCTACTTAGCATTTGTTTTTGTTGTTCATTTTAAATGTTTACGTAAGTACCTATACAATATCCATAATATGCCTCTTGGCTCAAATAGCTTAAAATACTTATTTTCTGGCCCTCTGATTAAAAGTTTGCTGACCCCTTATCTAGACTAAAATAGGATTACAGTAAAGACAGGGTGGGACTAATGGTCAGAAAACAGAGCGTTCAAGGGACATAAGGCCTCAGGAAGGTCCAAATATTAGATATATTGGGGCGGCTGAGTGAGAGACCTGGAAGAATAGGAGGTTATAGTTAGAGGATTGTGAAGTAAAGATTTCAAAGCTGGGACTGCTGTGAGTGAAAACCAGATCCAGCTTGTAGCTGGAGCCAGCTGGTAGCTGGGGGCCAGAGGGGCTGTCACTGTCACTGGTGTTTGTGTCAAGGAACTGAGAGCCGGATGGGCATAGTAAAGCCCCTCAGGCGTCAGAGGAAAGAAAACTAGAAGTGTGCCATTCAATTTGCCAGTTTGGGGTGACATCATTAATATGATAAAAGAATCAAAATAGTCTCTAAAGGGGAATAAAACCTGACTGGAAGCCAAATCATGTTTAAATTTTTGTAAAAGTCATGGGGTTTACTTAAGCAAGAGCCAGTCGTGTGGAAGAAATGGCTGGTGAGTGTTAGGCTGCATTAGTAAGTGGAACATAGCCAAAGGACACCAATTCCTAGGGCTTTCCAGTGTCTTGTGGGTTATTCATTTAGCACACACCAGCTTCCCATTGTTGCTCTAGGTCGAGGAGGCAGAACCAGCACAAATTGGTGGATGTAGACTTCAGCTTTCCTTCAGCACTGTAGGGTCCTAATAGAATGATTACCTTCATCACTGGGGGTGGTTCTTACAGGAAGAACAGCTAAGGTGCATGGTTGTTGAACTTTTTCGTAATAGACCTTCTAGTCCTTTCCTATTTGTGATAATTGAAGAATGATACAATTTTTCTAAAATGTAAAAAGTCCATTTATTCACAGATGACTCATCTCTAATTCCTTTCTGTTTATTTATTATTGAGTACCAGCTCTGTTGCAGGCACTTTGGAGGGCTACAAAAATGAGCAACACCCCTTACTGTGTTTATCTGTGTGGACATTTCCTTTAGCCATTATTTCTTTATATGTGGGAAAGTGGGAAAGCCTTTTACTTTTTATATTTCTGCCTTTATCCTGACTTCAGGATCACAAATACAACATTACTATCCACTGACACAAATACATCATGACATAAATTGGTAAAGAACTCTAGGGAGCCACTCTGTCTTGGGTCTTGTGCAGTAGTGCCTCATGTGCAGTGAGCTTTCAGCAAATGTTTTTTGAATTGAAAGCTTTCATTTCTGTAATAGCATAACCTATACCTTTGGGCAAAACTGGAATTTAATGTGTTATTTTGTGTATATGCTTGTTTTTCGAGTAGTTGATGGATTTACAACTGAGTGACAGTAACTTTCGACGACACATCCTATTGCAGTATCTCATTTTATTCCAGTATCTCAAGGGACAGGTCAAATTCAAAAGGTAAGTATAAGTTAATAAATGAGTAGTAAATAGTTTGTAAACTCCAAAGAGAAAGATTTGCTGGCTGATATTTTGTTTTGTTTTTATTTGTATTTTTTTTCCTCTATGCACTGGGCTTATTTTATGTATAGGGTCACAGCCCAAAAACATTTTGTTTGCAGCAACATTAGATAATCGAGCTTTTGTTAGAGAGACTAGATGTTAGGATGTTTGTTTTAGAGAAAAGATGTTGACATTGAGTGCCAGGGCTTCCTAGGAGTCCTCTGTGGTATTGGTGGATGGAGGTCTTGCTCCAGACTTCCATCATCCCCTTCTCACCTTGTTCGGACCTTCACCAAGCCTGATTTGCAAATTAAGCCAATAAAACTTTTTCACAAGGTGTGAAGCTGGCTTAAAAAATGAAAGTTAATCTTTGAAGCACAGAGGAGTTGCAGTTTCTTTGGGATTTCAGAAAACCTAATCAGGACGTCTACTGTCTATCTTAATACCTCCCCCAATGGTCTTGATCATTTCCTCTTGTACTATCCATAATTAGAGTTCACTGTTACTTGATGGTGTTTTGTTAAGTTTGCAAAGAGGTGTTGTATTAGTTGGGTAAACATGGCTTTACTACCTGCTGGTTTCAGATTCTACTTTCATTACTCACTAGTAGCAATTTAGCTCTTTCAGACTTGTAATTTTAAGGTAACACATAGCAAGCACACAAAATGTTTGTGTGCTTATCCTTCTGTTTGTTGTGGAGGTTTGGTATAACACAGTAGAAGGATCAAGGGCTTTGGAGCCAGACCTAGGTTTGAATTCAAGTTTCATGGCCTTGGGCAAATCACTGAACCTCTGTGGTCTCTGTTTAATATGCACAGGTACTCACTCACTCTGAGAATTAAATGAGTACTGCATATAGAGTGCTCCGATCTTGGCACGTGGTAGTCTATTAATATTTATTGGATGGCTATAAAGCACCTAATACATAGTGAGAGTTGAATTAATGCTTGCTGTTAATAATTTGGGTCTGCTTTCAGCCTTCTCTAGGCTTTTGGGGTTTTAGTCATTATATTTTGAATACATTTTAAAAGAATGTAGCATGCTTTATTTGCATGTGCATATTGTACAGGAATGTGTTAATATTGTGTCAGGTTTTCATCCCATATTAAACTTATTATTTTAGGAAATATTCATTGTTCATATTTAATCAAATTAATTGAATGTTTTATTCTCCTTCATATACTTTCATGTTTTTAATTCCAACCATCTTATCTTAAGGATGAAGTACAAAAAGTTCTCTTACAATCCTCCCATTTGTGATTGTTCTTGTCTTGCTAATTTTTGACACTTTTTACATTATGGTTTACTTATCTGTAACATAAGTGTGTTTTTCAAAACAGTATATAAACCTTAAAATTGAATATACACTGCTGTCAACTCAAGCATGCTTTTATTACTTTGTTTCGTAGTTCAAACTATGTTTTAACTGATGAGCAATCACTCTGGATTGAAGATACTACAAAATCAGTTTATCAAGTAAGTTCAACACGCAACAAACCCATGATTGAACAAAATGGAAATTTAGAATTTTCTTTGTTTCAGCCCCAAATAGGAAAATAAGGATAAAGTTAAGCTCAGGTACAAGACCACAAACACTTCTTGGTTCTCTGCCTACAAACCACTCCTATGATGCAGAAAGTTGTTGAAAGCTTAGTATATTCTTTCTAATCACAGCTACTATCTGAAAACCCACCCGATGGAGAAAGATTTTCAAAGATGGTAGAGGTATGTGTTTTATATTTACACAGTATTTTTAGCACCAAATACAATTTCAGAAGCTCCCCTTATGCAAATGTAATGTCTTTGTTTTCCCCAGCATATATTAAACACTGAAGAAAACTGGAACTCATGGAAAAATGAAGGCTGCCCAAGTTTTGTGAAAGAAAGGTAAATGTATCCTCACCCAGCCAGTATGAGAAATGTTAAAGTATGATTGACATGATTATATTATGTGGAGATATATGTATATGTATCTTATATAAAAAAGTTGAGCTCAGTAATGATACAGCGACTTTATTTGAATTTTTTACCTCAAATTTTGTGTGATTAAGCTCCCAGAACAAATTGATCTATTAATTATTGAAAAAAAAGTTGTATACCCAACTTCTTGTAATTTGTACCCTGGTGTGACATTTCTGTCTTTGATGAGTATTCTATAGTAATACGAAGTTTCCATTTTTTTTAGGGAAAACGATAAATTTTCTTTTACATTAAGCACTCTTCCACTTCTGTCTGTCTGTAACTCCAGTCTGTTTTGTTCACCACAGAACATCCGATAGCAAGCCAGCGAGAGTAGTACGGAAGAGAACAGCACCAGAGGACTTTCTAGGAAAAGGACCCAACAAAAAGATTCTGATGGGAAAGTAGGTTAACCTACCTCCGTATATGGAATGTTATTTTTTATTTTGAATATGTTACTATAAGAATTCTCCAGTTTTTGTGTTTTTCCAGATTTTTGTGTGTTTGGACATGCACAGATGACTGAGTAAAACACCTCCTATCAATCTTTAGGGCCTGTTATGTGAGTTCCTGCAACTAGACATGCTTCCAAAATCCGTGGCTCTAGGCTACACCATTTGACCACATGACAGACAGTACAATTGCTGTTAGATTGATACAGCTCATTTCTAGTTGTTGAAAGATACCACAGTCCTTTCTGTTACCTTCTAGTTAACTGTTCACTGGTTATATTGTGCTTGAATATTTTTAGAAAAAAGTAACAACTATAGATTATCATTCAATATATGCTTATATAGAAAATTTGCTAAATACCAAAAATTAATGAAGAAAATTAAAATTCAACTTTAGGTATTTTTATAGCTTTAAGACATGAGGATGGTATCCATTAAAAATGTACTTGTTTGTGTCTGTTTTCTAGTGAGGAGTTAACAAGACTTTGGAACCTCTGCCCTGATAATATGGAAGCCTGTAAATCAGACACAAGGCAAGTTTCACGTGGTTCACATTAAGTATTGCTTTTCTCAAATGTTAAAAATAGAGTAGAGTGGTCTTTTGTCAGCTGTCAGGAGAGTTCAAAAGAGATTTAAAATTTATTGTGGTTAACTTTGGCACAGCAATATCTGGCTTCCTACTAGAAAGTACCTAGATGTGCTGATAAAATAATTTTAGAAATCACAACAAAATAAGGATTCACAAAAGAAGAGGGACCTAAAACCTGGGTATGAACGACTTCTAGCTAGGGAATAGTACAGACAATTCCCACTTTTGGGAACCACAGAACTTGGGTTTTAACAGACACAAATAGACAGAAAGTAAGACCGTAGGCCTACACAAACTGGCAGCTGAATTTCCCCTGGATAAAGCTGAGCCCTCTGATGCACTACATTAGTTGTAATAGAAAAGCAGAATGGGAAATGAAGGGACTTCCCCACTGGTACAGGAAACAAGAGAGCTTGTCTGTTACTACCTGGGCTGTGGACATATAGGAAAAAGTATCTCTGAGAAATTATAGCCACAAGTCTGCTCTACTACCAGAAGTTAACTAAAGGGGTGAACTGAAAAGCCCCAGACTTTATGGAGGTCACATCTTCAACCTAAGCCACACAAGAATCCTGCAGATAAAAATCTGAAGCTAAATTCACCATACAAACTTAACATACAAGACGACAATGTACCATGAGTAAGAGTCAGCAGACAAAACAAGCAGTAGAAATTAGCCACTTTAGGAAAGCCATCAGATAAAGGCTTAAAATAAGTATATTTAAGATAAAGGCATGAAAGAACTGGAAATAAAAGGAACATAATACTCTAAAGAAAAACAGGTGAATTTGGAAAAAAACAAATAATACTTCTAGCAATAAGAATTAACAATTTAAAAAATCACCACGAGCCCTGGCTGGTAGAGCTCAGTGGACTGAGCACAAGCTGCGAACCACAGGGTCACCAGTACAATTCCCAGTCAGGGCACGTGCCCGGGTTGTGGGCCAGGTCCCCAGTAGGGGGCATTCAAGAGGCTACCACACATTGATACTTCTCTCTTGCTTTCTCCTTCTCTTCCTCTCTCTCTAAAAATGAATTTAAAAAATCTTTAAAAATAAATAAATCACCACGAAAGCAGTACAGAGGTATCAAAAATTAGAAAATATTAAAAAGTAAAGTCAAGAACAACAGAATGATAAGGTCCGACAAACATCTAATAGAATGTGAATAAATCTCTTTCCCATAAAAGAGAATGGGACAGAGGAAGTAAAGCCATAATGACAGAATTTTTCAGAGCTGAGAATCAGCATAAATTCTTAGGTTCATGAAGTACAGACCTAAGTGGGATAGACAGAATAAATCCTTCTCTCTACACATTGTAGTAGTCACCAGAGAGAAAAAACACCACCTGCCAAGGAGCAAAATTAGGCTGGCAGCAGACTTAAAGAACAAAAGGAACCAGAGAGTGGAATGATAGCTTCAAAGTGAAAGCATCAACCCAAATTCTGTAACAGTGGGTCAGGTGAGAGTGATTGGGAAATAAAGTTACTTTCAGACTAAAGCTGTGAGAATCTGTCATCAACAGTCTTACTTTAAAAAAACTCAGAAATTGACCCAGAAGCAATGTGTAGGTTGCAAGGATCACTATACAAAGACATTGGTAAATACAAATAAATCTCATCAAGTATTCACTGTACAAAACAGTAGTATTACTAATTGGGAGTTATTTAAAAAGGTGGAACTAACCTACTTGACAAAAAGTGCTATAAGGAGTGATGACAATTAAAGAGTTACAGATGAAGATACAGATGATAACTAGACTTAAGTAAAACGTGTTCGCTAAGTTGAGGAAAAAGTAAATACAGAAAATTAAAGCAATCAAATAAAAGATAAATCAGGGTTGTAGACAGGTCCAAGCAAATTCCATTAATGGAAAATTTGAAGAATCAAACAATATATATTTACTTTTTAAAAAAAGTACATGAATGATAAATGCCCAATTCTAAAGAATGGCTACCTCTGGGGAGAGGAAGAGAATGAGATTAGGGAGGAGTGCATGGTCCCACTCAGCTGTATTTGTAGCGTTTGAAACTCTGCACTGGTAGATGGGCTTTGGGATGTTTATTACAAAACTAGCGAATGGTTCCAAACACCTATGAACGACAGTCTGGTTGGGATTTTAGTGTGAGCCCTGTTTTGTTTAGTGTGATGTCCAGAAGAAAATAGTGATGGCAACCTCACAAGCAACCTTACAGGCCTGTAGTGTTTGTTCACCAGTTACAGAGCATGTTATTGTCAGGACAGTCCTAAGATTTGATGCTTGATTTTTCTTTAGAGAACATATTTTTCTTGTTTTAGTCAAAGATGTCTCCTGATCAGATCCTCAGATCTTACTTAATTGACTCTGTCTCAAAATTTTATTTCTAAAACCAAATTCAAGATGCAATTAATTAAAAACCAACTATCCTACCATCACACTGATCTTAAGTACACTGAGAGTTAAACTCTGGAAACCTCAGTGGGTCTAGTTATTAGTTTTGGTTTAATTCTGGTTTAAAGGAAAAAAATCTATGAATAGGGACATAACATGAATTTCCCAGTTTGCTGAAAAAATTTAAATGCTAGTAAGCTGCCCTCTGACCGGTAACATCATGATACACTCCAGTGTATAAATGGTGTGTTACATTCCATAGTGCGTAGTAGATAATGCACTGGACTACCACACTGCCCCCTTTGTATTCCCCTTTGTGAAGTTGTTTTGAGTCATTCACTTCCTTAAAACAAGGAGCTCCTAAGTAATCTGTTAAGTGTGGTAACATTAGTTAGAATCTTTGATTGCCTGCCACCATTTTATGAGTATATATTAAGAACACATGATCCTCACTAGCTATTTTTTAACAAGCAGGGAATATATGCCAACTTTGGAGGAATTCTTTGAAGAAGCCATTGAACAGGCAGACCCTGAAAGCATGGTTGAAAATGAATATAAGTAAGTAATATTTCTCATTAGCTAATTTTCTCCAACATTTTTTCCTAGGAATTTTATGTATAATAGACTGCTTATTAAGTACTTTTCCTCCTGGGTGAGTTTATGTACCAAGTTTACATTATTACATATCTGATTTCAATGACCATTCCCATTGACTTACCAAGCAGGATTTAAAAATCATGCTTGTTTCAAAAAATAAGAAAAATCCCCTTGAGCCTTCATCTCCAACTGTATTACCTCTTTTTCTGTTCCCTTTCAAATCACAATATAGGCATACCTCGTTTTATTGCCCTTCATTCTATTACGCTGGACAAGTGGCAGGGTTTTTTAAATTACAGCTGACTTTATTGCCATATTCACTTTTTGCAATGTCTTCGAGGTATGCCTTTATCTCCCAACAGTTGCTGATGATTGCTGCCTTCTATTCCTTACCTCCCATTGTCCTCAGTCCACTCCTGCTGGGCTGTCTGCCTGTCAAAAAGCTCTTAATCAAGGTCACCTTTTTTTCGACCTCAGCAGCATTCCCTAGTTGATCTCTCCATTAGGTAACATTTTCTTCTCTTGACATCCATGAAACTACAAGTTCCTACTGTTTATCCTTTTGTCTCACTACTTCTTCTCTATTCCTGGTTTCCCAATCCTCTGCCTAACTCTAGAATTGTGGAGTAACTTCAGGTCTGTCTCAAGTTCTTCAACTGGATTTTTCCAGTGACACACAGCCCCCAGGTTTTGAATAGGCCTTATGGTGGTGTGATTTCAGGGTAAGGTCCGTCTTGCCAGACGGCCTAGGTTCCAGTCCTTGGACTCTCTACTACTTAACTGACTAGGCTATTGGGCTAATTTAACCTGTCTGTTCATTTCCTCATCTATGAAATACTAGTAGTACCCATTTCACAGTTATTCTGAGGATTAAGATAATTTATGTACTTTGAAACATGCATGATATGTAGTCAGCACTGCAGAAGAGTGCTCTGACCAGTTCTAGTCAATTCTCCGTGCATCAGCCAGTGATCTTGAAATCCACAAGTCAGATCTACCTACCTCTCCAATCACATCTCTCTGCTATACCCATACGAGCCCTGTTCCTGTTCAACTCAAAAGGCATTTCTACCTCAAGACTTTAGTACTTACTTGCATGAAACTTCCCTCGTGGTAATCCCATGGATTGCTCGCGTGTCAGTTGTCATCTTAAATACTGAGTTTTCCCTGGCCAAGCTCTTCCCCTTTCCCTCTGTAATGCAGCCCTGTTGGGTCTGAAATTCTTATGTTTCTCATCCTTACCACTATCTGAAATTGTCTTATACCTTGTGTGTCTATAATGATGCTTGGCAACAAATTCCACATTTACTTTGTCAGTTACTTCTTAAGCACTTACCTTATATATCTAAGGCAGAAACTGTTCTTACCTCCATTTTGCTGTTACGGAAATTAAGGCAGAGGGTAAATAATTTACTGATGTTCTCAGCTGGTCAGTGGCAGAGCCAGGAAAATCACATTGGCCTGGGGGACCCTACTCGAAGCGGTGCTGCAAGATGAACTTATTATCTCGACTCCTGAATACCCAGCTCAACAGTATTTGTTTAAGGAATGAATATTGTTTTACTATTGCTACATAAGATTAGGTAGATTTTTCTTTAAAGTGTAGCTCTCTAAGATTAGTTTAGGAACTTGAATGGTATGGATCTCTGAAGAATAAGAAAGATTATATGTATAATTTGAAAGGGAATAAAATGCTTAAAAGATTCAAATTGTTTAAACAGAAATGCATACATGAAGAATGCTCATAACCATTTAGGCAAAGCCATTGCTAATCTAACAATTTGGGGGACAGGGGATTTCCAAATGATTTGCAAAAACTCCTGCAGCTTGCCTGTTTCAGAACTTCGTGATTTCCCTGAGGTTTCCATTTCTCACCTTACTGGGAACCACCTGTTATTCCTTTGCTTCATTAGGGAACAGTTCGTGGACTCTCTTCTCGGCATCACTACTTACTCTGGATAGCTGTCTTGTAGTTTTGGAGCCATTTTTATTCATTGAGGTTGGACTGAGCAAATTAAAGTTTAGGCATTAAGGAATTAGGAAACCAAATGTTGATGAAATTAACATGATTGAAACTGTTGAGCCTTATAGTCTGGAACTCACACATGATTGAAACTGTTGAGCCTTATAGTCTGGAACTCACACCTGTAAGTGACATTGCCAGTATGGCTGTCAGCTCCCTAAACATGGTGAACCTATTACGAATTCATCTCTTTTTTCCTAAACAACTAAGTAGATGATTTCAGTCCTGCATGTATACATGCATCTAGCCAGTATTGGACACATACTAATTGACTTTTTAAAATTAAGTAAAGTACATATAAACTTTTAAAATGCCTCTTCAGACTGTTGGTTTCTATTATAAGTGAACTGCACAAAGATTCTTTATGAACACAATCAAAATGAAAATAATGGTGCTGAGGCTACTTACAGAATTTCACGTGGTGAATTACATTAACTAGAAGGGAATAGAGAAATAAAAAACTATAAATTGTAAGATCAACATCTCTTTTTATAGGGCTGTGAACAATTCAAACTACGGTTGGAGAGCCCTGAGACTACTAGCACGGAGAAGCCCTCACTTCTTCCAGCCAACCAACCAGCAGTTCAAAAGTTTGCCAGAATATCTTGAAAACATGGTAATAAAACTAGCCAAGGAATTACCAGTGAGTATTATAGATCAGTATTTTACTACCCTTTAGTTATTATCTTCGTTATCGTTACTTAAGCAGAGCTGAATTTAGTGCTGATCGTATGGAAAAAATCTACAAACTCCCATGTTTTAGAATGAGGAAAAATGAATTTGAGGATACATTTTACAGGAAGTACATAAACTGATCAACTATAATTCTTTTTTATACAGCCTATAACTTAATGTAAGTCTACAATACTTTTGGGTAAACTATTACCATTTTTCCTGTTTGTTGGTGCATTAAATTGTCTTTCATCAAAAACAGGGTAGCAGTAAGCAACTTGCCCTTTGCTCTTTTCCAATAAAATTTTCTCGTTGCTACAGTATGGTACTAACTGTGCATAAAACCTAATAAAATCACTCAAAAAATTTTAAGGACACAGTGGCTCAACCTCAGTCTTTCCTAGACCATTGTTTCTACTGTTACTATACGGTAGGGATTTGAAAATCATTACACCATCCTTTTTACTGGATCCCCTTTTCTCAGGTTGTGGGGGGCAAAGGGACTCTTTCCAGCTTTCGGGTCCTCCCATCTACTCCTTTAGATTAACACTGTCTCATCTGTGATGCTTACCTGGCACTCACATTTAACACTCTGCGGGGTAAAATTCTCGACCCTGAACTTAAGAATGTCAGTCACACTTACAGATGTATCCCCAATTATTTTAGAAGTTGGCATTCTTTTAAACTATCTTCTTACTCATTTTAGCCTCCTTCTGAAGAAATAAAAACAGGTGAGGATGAAGATGAGGAAGATAATGATGCTTTACTGAAGGAAAATGAAAGTAAGAATTGAATTTTCTTGGCTATTTTACAAAATTGGAAAAGATTGTGGTTCTTTGTTGAGAGGTACGTTATTTAATTTGACATACTTCTCAGCTTCCACAGTGTATCTCAGCTGTTACAGTGAGGAATGGAAACACTGCTTGACAATAACTTAAAGTATTACATTTTATACAATAAAATTGGAAGTGATGGGAAGATACGTCTGAAGGTTAATTCTTGTGGGGAGTAGAGGTTTCAGAGAGAACCTTCATAGTTAGAGGCAACAGCTTTAGCTTTGATTATTGATTTCCTAATGATGATTGTAAGAACAGTATGTAATCCATGGAAAATATAGAGAGAAATTTTTATACTTTTAAAATAAAGCATATTAAGGGGATTAATGTATCACTGGCGCCCTATCTTCCCATTTCTGTTGTATGCTCTGAATTGGACATGCCCTTGTACTTTGTACATCATTTACATTCCCTGTGTTTTCTAGGCCCTGATGTTCGGAGAGACAAACCTGTAACAGGGGAACAAATAGAGACATTTGCCAACAAACTGGGTGAACAATGGAAGATTCTGGCTCCCTACTTGGAAATGAAAGACTCGGAAATTAGACAGATCGAGTGTGACAGCGAAGACATGAAGATGAGAGCCAGGCAGTTACTCGTTGCCTGGCAAGACCAAGAGGGAGTACATGCCACACCCGAGAACCTGATAAATGCACTGCATAAGTCTGGGTTAAGTGACCTTGTAGAGAGTCTAACTAATGACAACGAGACAAATAGTTAGCTTATTTTTTTTTTATTAAAACTGTGATAAGATTTTGTTACCAAGCAGCATTTGATAAGAGGTCCACTGGTTTTGGTAAACAATAAACATTTTTATAACAGTTGTTGTACAGTTGGCTGGTGCTCCAAGAACAACAGAACACACGTTGGCTCTTGATAACTGACCTCAGGGTTTTGGGAGGAGGGTGGAGTAGGTTGGGAAAATGGCCAAAATTAAGTGACCTAGATCAAGGTCATGATATATTTTTGTTAAATAAATTAAATATATTGATAATGAAGTCAGTAAGTGATATTTAGGGGCATGATGTTTCCTAAAATAAAATATGAAAATTAGTTTCTGCATGCCATTAGCTGTAAAATTTAACCTATTCTGAAACTCCCAGAATAAGACTTTCTGAAACCATATGACTGCTCTGGTCTCACTCATGCTTTAAAGCAGAGGATCAGCAAGCAATGGTCCATTCACCACCTGGTTTTGTAAGTAAAATTTCATCAGCACACAGCCGTGGTGATTTTTTAGGTATTCTCTATGGCTTCTTTCCTGATACAACAGCAAAGTAGTTGCAACAAAGATATTATAGCCTGCAAAGCTTAAAACATTTACTGTCTGGCCCACTACAGAAAATGTTTGCTGACCCACAACTTTAAAAGAAATGGGGTAAAGTCTAAAACCTAGTTCTTTTAGCCTTACAAAAATTATTTAACCTCTCAAGTCACTGAAATAGGGATGCATACCTCAGGGATTATTGTGAAGTTCAAAAGATGTAAGTGAAAGCACCCTATAAACAGCAAAGTACTATGTAGTAATGGCTGGAGACAGCAGCATCTACTTTTCCTGTTCCCATATATGCGTTACCCTTTTGGGGTCTTACCATTAGGTTGCTATTGTTTCCTAAATGCATATTACACTATAATTGTTCTTGCTTGGGCTTAACTTCACTAGCACGTCCCACAATATACAGCACAGCTCTCATACCCAAAGGGCCTCAGTGCTAGTGGCACAGCATATGAGGCATAGTCAGGAGTTAAGACATTTTCTTACCTACTAAATCCTAAAATAGCCTCATTAGTTTAAAACAACACTAGTAGAAGTCCAATTTCTTATACTTAAAATATCTTTGGAATAATGCTTTTTTTGGATCAAATAAAATGGAATCAATTTTTTAATATGACAATGAATTACAATTTCACAATTCCACATAAGGCTTATATGCTGTTCTAAACCTGCCTCACCTGATCTCTATTAGCTACAGCATCCTGCGAATCAGAAAACATTTAAATTTTAATTGCTAAATTATGTCATAAAATTTATCCAGGCCAAATAAGACAGTGAAAAGAACTGCCATATAACAAGCATCACACTAATATATAGGAGAAACATCACAATTCTTAGTCTCATTTCCCCCCTTCTATTCTGCACCCTCCCCCAAAGCAGAGGAAGTAATGACTGCCAAAAATTAAAGGAATTAAAGATTAGCTGAAAAAGCTATTTACAAATAAGTCCTTTAAATGCTTATTTTTTACCCCTAGTGTTCTCAGATTATATCACATTGGCCATTATTCTCTAGGAATCTACTAGTTATCAGTGCTGTGCTCTGCAGTGCATTAAATGAGCATAAGCAAAGGTGAGATTTCATGATAATCCCCAAAACTTAATTATAAATACCCAACTCAAAAAAAAAATCAGAGACCAATGAGGTAATATTCTATCATATCTAACAATCAAGGTTCCTAAGAAAAGATGAACTAATTAGAATATATTAAGTCTACCATATTGAAATACTATATACTCGTATTTCTACCTCCACTTTAAAAATTGATATTAGTGAAACACACATGAAGATTTTGGGAACTGACAGGAGTATAAAAATAAACAACTGAGCCAAGGAACAGATCTGACTGATAACATGGCTGCATTCTGCATTCAAAGAACTCCACTGCTCTTAAACTATTTTTAAACAACAGAATGCTATCAGGCAAAAGATCACGTTTTTAAATGGATGCTTAACAGCAGAGAAACGAACCAGGATTAACATCAGAACTTCAGCCAACTCAACAGACACAAAGACTTGAGGTAAAAACTGTTAATCCCTTTTTTTTATTAAATATCCCCATTTTCTAAAAATAAGCAACCAGAGCCTGTCAACATTTTTTAAGGTTGATTACTACAAAACCATTGCAAAGTTAAACATATAAACCATAGTACATCAGAGACACAGTAATAAATGTATAATCAAATGTACTATTGATCACAATTTATTTTTAAAGTCATGAACAGCCAGCAACAATCAGGCTGGACAAATACTTGATTGGACCCATGTTTCCATGGGATATGGACAGCAGCACTGAGATACAATGAGAACAATACTTCTTTTCCATCTTCCTGGCAAAATTTGTTAGATAAGGCAAAGGATGGACAGCTACTGAATTACCTGTGGTTTGAACCATGCAAGAACAACAACAAATAACAGTAATAGGTGTGCAATAAACATCTCATTGCTGAATCTTGAACTGAAAAAGGCAGGGAAAATTATCACAGAAGGTAATGGTTGAAAGGCATTTCAACTCAGAATTTTTAAAAATTAATGGAAGAAATAAATTTTTTAAAATGTCTTTCTGCCACCTTTATTTGGGGCAGCACATTCCAAAGGCAATTTTTTCTGTAATTTTTTAGGTTGATACAGAGCGGTTGTCTTCTACCCTCTGTTTCATATGAGGGGAAATAAAACCACTTACATATCTTCCTCTAAAATTCTGAATTATAAAAATGATCAACAAATAACATTTATTTCACACCTAAGCATAAATAGTTGAAGATTACTATTCACTTTCCTCTTCCATTATTTCAACTCTGCGAGGCCCATAGAGTAAAACATAAGCTATGTGCCAGTCTCCACCACCAGAAAGCCGCAAAATATCTTCTGGTGTCACAATGCTGACCTTATCATCATCAAACTTAATCCATTCATCTAAAGAACAAGAGAGGAAAATGAAATTAAAATCATATACAATTTTTCCAGAGTTCCACTTCAAAAAAGGTACTAATTTTATGTACAGCAATATTCTGTCTACCATATCAGTAGTTCTCAAAGCATGACCCAGGAGTACTCAGGTTCAAGACCATTTCAGGAGTTCTATGAAGGTTACAACTGTTTTTTTTTTTTAAGATTTTATTTATTTTTAGAGAGGGAAGGGAGGGAGAGAGAGAAACATCAATGTGCGGTTGCTGGGGGCCATGGCCTACAACCCAGGCATGTGCCCTGACTGGGAATCGAACCTGCGATACTTTGGTTCGCAGCCGGCACTCAATCCACTGAGCTATGCCAGCCAGGGCTAAGGTTACAACTGTTTTCATAACACCACTAAGCATTAAATGCCTCCCCCCACCATTCTCTCAAGTATGCTTTGGAATTTTCCAGAAGCTACATGAAGTGTGATAAAGCAAGAGACGGAATGCAGAAACAATTAGGAGTCTCCCTGTCTCCTATTAAGCCAGACAAGAAGATTTACAAAAAAATATATAAGTCAATACCATTTCTTGCTAATGTTTTTGTATTGGAAAATAGTTATTTTTATTTTTAAAATGTTACTTATGTCATTTTTAAATGAATTTACTTGTCTGTTTTAATTTCTAGTAAATAAATTAATCCTTGTAAACAAAAGCTCTTTGGAAAGGTCCTCAATAATTAAGAATGTAAAGGGGTTCTGAGGCCAAAAAGTATGAGAACCACTGTGCTAAAGAATTTACATCAAAAAAAAAAAAAAAAAAGAATTTACATCAAACAACCTGTTGAAATAGTATGTAACAACTGACAAAATAGAATCTTTACCTTGTTTCCTTTTCACCCATGATACATAATGACCTGAAGAGCTAGACCTTCCCTGATGTGTTAGCACTGCTTGTAAATCATAGTATCCACAATTGTTGGAGCCAATGTCTACAGAAAGATATAAATCCATTAATATTAGGCAGATAAACAGACATGTGCTTTCTACAACCATTATTCTCTAGGAATCTACTAGTAACTAGTAGCCAGGTAACAAAAACGATTTTGAAGTTAAGCCTAGAAAAGCACATTGCTCCATTATTAGAATCCAGTAAGACACACTGTCCAATCAAAATTAAGGCTTCAAGAAAGATGTTTTAAGAAATGGTATCCTTCATAAAACTCTACGCTATAAGATTGATTTTTTTATTGTATGTCACATTGAGGTAAATTACTTCAGGAAACCTTTTTAAAAGCATAACATCTAAAAGAAAGATGTGGCAAGACAGTAATTTTACCTTCAAATACACACACAATACTTCGACTGAAATGAAGAATTCACTTACCATCAGCAAAAGAGAAAGGTTCATACTTAACTTCTTTCTGGGGACTACTCTTTGTGTCACTCTAAAGGAGAAAAAAGTAATTTTAAATCATGGTATCAAAAATAAAATTTACATTCTGAGTGACTACCTGTTTCCCCAGTATGTGAAAGTAGAGAGTTCCTATGAAAACCTTCATAAGCCAAACTGGCATAAATAAACTGAAGAGGATCCCCTTGCCTTCAGAAGTTCACATTACGCCATTTCACTTTTACAAAAAGCAAAAGATCTACATTAGAATGGTAATGGATTTTTTCATAAAAGGAAAATTCCTCTTCAGATTTCCTTCAGTTAACTAAAACAGGTAGGTTTTTCATAGAAGCGAAGGAACATAAAGCAAACTTTCAGAAAGCAGTGGACACTGTATTCATTTTCACAAATACTGTCTACAATCCAAAGCACTGAGGCAAAAAAAAGACAAAATATGGTCTGCATGACAAATGACTAAAATGATATAACTACAGTTAACAAAACTGGAAACCCAAAGATCCTACACTTGAACAACACACAATCTTGCAGGTACAGTTAACAGCAGGCCCTCTGGTTAGAGGACCAAAGGTAAACCATGGACTCGCGAGCATACCAGGGAAGACAGTAGTGCAGATAAACAGTGCTCTAGAGTTGGAAGGGAAAACCCAATTCTGTAATTTTATTTTACCAAAATATGGTATCAAACCACATAAATAAAAATAAATTTAAGCTGCCTCAAAATACAGACATTAAATTACAGCAACTAAATCTATTAAGCCATAGCCACCTGCCCCTTTAGCTCAAATAAACTGAAATATTTACCTATATTAAAAGAGGCATGATTTACTACTTTAGGAACTCCCTGCATCAGCCCACTTCCATGTGCAACACAAAAAAATTAAACCACCTGTCCAGGCATATGGGCACAAAGTTCTGAAAAAACCATAAAGGTAATGAAGACAATATACGCAGTTTAAAGATAGCTAGACAAGAAGTCAAAGGATCCTGTAACAAAAAAAAATACAATTAGGTCAACTATTCCTTTTTATATACAGACAACCCTTGAACAACACGGGTTTGAACTGTGTGAGTCCACTTACACACATTTTGTTTTCCAATTGACCCACACAGTTCAAACTAGCATTGCTCACTGTCAGCTGGCAGTTGGGAATCTATGTGCAGAGGACCAACTTAAGTTACACATGCATTTCTGACAAAGTGGGTGGTCAACACGCCTAATCCCCACACTGTTCCAGGGTCAACTGTATATAATGTATAATGTAATAACTACCAGCAACCACAAAAAGAGCCATACAAAGAAATACATTACATACATAAATCAAACTAGAATTCTATAAAAATGTTCAAGCAACCTATAAGAAGGCAAAAATGAGAAAAAAACAATGTTCAAGCAACCTACAAGAAGGTAAAAATGAGAAAACATAGACAATAAAATAGATTTAAACACTAACAAATCAATAATTACATTAAGTGTAAATGATCTAAATATACAATAAAAAGAGGTTAACAGAGTGGATTAAAAAACATGATCCAAATAGGTACTATTTATAAGAAATTCTCTTCAAATATAACTGGAAAATTTAAAGTAAAATGATAGCAAAAGATACATCATGTAAACATTAACAAAAAGAAAGCAGCAGTGGCGATATTAATATCAGATAAAGTAGACTTCAGAGCAAAGGAAACTACCAGGGACAGAGAGGAATATTCCATTTTAATAAAAAGTTTCTTCCCCCAAGAAGACAAAGCAAACCTAAATGTGTATGCACCAAGTAACAGCTACAAAACATGCAAAGCAAAAGCTAATAGAACAGAATAGAGAAACATACAAATCCACAATTTTACTTGAAGACTTTCACCATTCTTCTCTCAGTAACTGATACAACTAGACAGAAAAACAGCAAGCTTACAGGAAAATGCAATACCACCATCAACCAGCTGGATCCAGGCATTAACTATAGAACACTCAACACCAGAAATATGCATTCTTTTCGAGCGCCCATGGAATATACACCAAGATGGATCACACCAAGGCATCTAATGGAAACCTCAACAAATTTTTAAGAATTTAAATAACATGAGTATGTTCTCTCACTACAGTGGTATCAAACTAGAAAACACAAACATAACAGAAAAATTGCCTAATACTTGGAAACTAAGCAGTTACTTTTAAAATTTTCAAGATCAAAGGGAAATACAAGGACAAAATACAAGGAACAGAATGAAAAGTACAGTATAATGAAATCTATAGGACACATTAAAAGCACTGCTGAGAGAAATTTATAGCTCTCAGTGCATACATGTTAGAAAAGAAAGAAAAGTTTGAAATAAAAACTAAGTTTCTTTACCTTAAGAACCTACCCAAAGGAAGCAGAAGAAAGGAATACGGGTAGAAATTAGTAAAATTACACACAGAAAATAAATAAGAGAAAAATCAATGAAACAGAGTCAGTTCTCTGAAAGATCAGTAAAACTGACAATCCTCTAGCAAAACAAAGAAAATAAAATGACATTAATTACCAATATCAGGAACGAAATGGGAGAGAGAGCACTATACAACCTGCAGACATCAAAATAACAATAAAATGAACTCTAGAGACAACCCATACATAAAATCGATAGGTTAGATTAAATATATCAAGTCTATAAAAACAAACTATACAAAAGATTATTGAAGCAGCCCATAACAGATTCAAAGTTGAATCTGTACTTTAAAAACTCCTGAAAAAGAAACCTCTAGGCCCACACTGTTTCACCATACATTTGAAAAAAAATGTATGACTCTACCAAACATTTGAAGAAAATTAACACCAATTCTACCCAACCTCTTTCCAAAAAGGAAAACAAGAAACAGCTAATAAACAGTTCAGCAAAGCAGAAAATACAAGATCAACAATGAATAACCCAAAACAAAATTAAGAAAGCAATGCCACTGACAAAAGCATCAAGAAGAAATATACTTAGGAATAAATTTAACCAAAGTACAAGACTTGTACACTAAAATCTACAAAACATTGTTGAAAAAATTAAAGACCTAAGTAAACAGACCTATCAAATTCATGGATTGCAAGACTCCCCACCCTGACTGGTGTAGCTCAGTAGGTGTCCTGCAAACTAAAAGGTCACAGGTTGTATTCCCACTCAGGTCACCTCCCTGGGTTGCAAACCAGTTTCCCAGTTGGGGGCATGTGAGAAGCAACTGATTGATGTTTCTCTCCCTGTCTTTTTCCTTCCTTCCCCTCTAAAATATAAATTAAGAATCTTAAAAAAAAAAAATAGAACAGCACAACTCCCCCAAATTATCTAGATTTAATGCAAATCCCTATCAAAATTTCAATTGCTTTTTTTGAAAGAAAAAAAAAAAAGGACAATCTGATCCTAAAATAAATATGGAAATACAAGGGCTTCAGAAAAGCCAAAACAATCTGGAAAAGAACAAAGTTAGAAGGCTCATACTTTGCTACAGTCCTTATTACAAAACTATACTAATGAAGACTGGTACTAGCAAAAGGACATAGAAACCCATGAAATAAAACTAAGAATCCAGAAATATACATCTATGACCAACTGACTCACTACAAGGGTTTCAAGATCATTCAATGATCAAAAGAATAGACTTTTCAGCCCTGGCTGGCGTAGCTCAGAGGATTGAGTGCAGGCTGCGAACCAAAGCATCGCAGGTTCGATTCCCAGTCAGGGCACATGCCTAGGTTGCAGGTCACAACCCCCAGCAAACGCACATTGATGTTTCTTTCTCTCTCTCTCTCCCCCTCCCATCCCTCTCTAAAAATAAATAAATAAAATCTTAAAAAAAAAAAAAAGAATAGACTTTTCAACAAACAGTGCTGGGACAACTGGATATTCACATGTAATAGAATGAATCTGGACCTGTACCTCATCCCACATACAAAAATTAACCTAGAATGGATCAAAGACCTAAATGGAGAAACTAAAACTATAAAAATTTTACAAGAAAATAGGCATAATTCTTCATGGCCTTTGACTAAGCAATGGTTTCTTAGACATAACACCAAAAGCAAGGGCAACCAGAGAAAAAAACATATTTAATTACATCAAAATTAAAAACTTTCCCTCTACAAAATACACTGTTAAGAGGATGAAAAGGCAAAATTATAGGCTGGGAGAAAATATTTGGCAACCATACATACAACAAACGAACAGTATCTAAAAT
Organism: Tonatia bakeri; assembly: GCA_004024845.1. Lineage (NCBI taxonomy): Eukaryota > Metazoa > Chordata > Mammalia > Chiroptera > Phyllostomidae > Tonatia > Tonatia bakeri. The sequence continues at coordinate 44,080 of PVIA01006716.1, forward strand.
GTAAAGAACTCTCAAAATTCAAGAGTAAAACCACAGTACATTTTGAAAATGTGTAGAAGACATGAAGAGACATTTCACCAGAGAGGATACACAGATAAATATATGAAGACATATTCAACATCATCAGCCATTAGGAAAGTAAAACCACAATGAAATATCACTGCAAACCAATTCAAATGGCTAAAATAAAGAAGCAACACCACCAAATGCAATGCAGTAAAGGGGGATTAATCATATACTGCTGATAAAAACCTAAATTGGTACAGCCACTATGGAAAACATTTGACAGTTTCTTAAAAAAAATAAATATACAACTACCATGCAATTTAGAAATTACATTGCTGGGTATTTATTCCACTTAAATGAAAATTTAGGTTTACAGTAAAACTGGTACATTAGTTGCTAAAGCAGAGTTATTCATAATAGACAAACTGGAAACAATTCAGCTGCCTTTCAATGGGTGAATGGTTAAGCAAACTGGTATATCTATGTCCACATGAAATACCACTCAGCAATATAAAAGAAGGAACTATTGCTACGTGAAACAACCTAGACTGAATCTCCAGAGAATTACACTGAGTGAGAAAGGTCGATCCCTAAGGTTACATAATGTATGATTCCATTTATATAACCTTCTTGAAATAACAAAACTATAGAAATAGAGAACAGGTTAGTGGTTGCTAGGAATTAAGAAGAGGACAAGGCCAGAAGGAATGCGGGTTTGGCTACAAAGGGGCAGCACAATCTATGTGGTGATAGAAATGGACCATATCCGGACTGCATCAATGTTAATATCCTGGTTGTGATAATGTACTGTAATTTTGCAAGATGTTACCACAGGAGAAACTGGGTTAAAGGTACTCAGGATCTCTTCGTGTTATTTCTTGTAACTGCATGTGATTTACTTCTTATAATTATGATTCTACAATTATCTCAGAATAAAGTTTAAATTTAAAAAAATTGCTTTACACACACACACAAATGGTAATCCACAGAAGAATTTAAAGTTTGATGTATTATAATATCACAAATGAAAATCTTTGTTACCAGGAAATATCTTTTTCATTTGAAAAAAAATCAACATATAATAATTTAGTTATACTTTATCTGAACCCAAAATATAATCTGTTAAATATAAAGTTGATACAGTTATAAGTATAGGAGTTACAGGCATACCAGCAGCACTTACTAAAAAATACAACTTAGCAGTTGCAGTGGACATAAATGAATCAGTATTCTGTACCACCACTTCCATCTAAAAAATGGAGATAACATCATGCCTTCCAGGGAAAATAATAAAATACACTGATACTACTAGGCAAGATTTTGTGTAGTGCTTTGAGGGGATAAATAGAAAAGGAATCTAAGGGGCAAATTATAAGAAAAAAGAATATATTAAACTTATTCTACTATAAAGGACCCTTGCCGTAACTAGAGTTCTTTTTCTTATGCTAAAATACACCTAAAACTTTAAAGGCTTGCACCAATATGCTGAATTTGTGTATGAGCTAAATGAAATAGAGGTCATCCATTTTTTACAGTAAATTAACAATGCAATGTAACTATTGAAGATTAAAGATTAAAATGTTAGGATTAAAAAACCAACAATTAAGAACCTACTGTCTTTGTCTGCTGATTCACTTTTTTATCTTCCAGATCCTTGAATTTTGATCGAAAAGAGATCATTTTCTCTTGAAGTTCTGGTGTACACAGTTCGTACACATCCAACATAAGAGGAAATTTAACATCCTATATACAAGTCAGAAAAAAATAATGTGTTAACAGACTTACAAAGGTAGTTACTTAAAATATCTCACATTTTTTATTAACTTTTATAAAGATTTTATTTATTTAAAGAGAGGGGAAGGGAGGGAGAAAGAGGGGGAGAGAAACAGATGTAAAAGAGATACATCAATCAGTTGCCTCTGGCACGCCCACTCCCAGGCATGCACCCTGACTGGAAATGTAACCAGCAACCTTTCACTTTGCAGGCCAGCACTCAAGCCTCTGAGCCAGACCAGCCAGGGCTCTATCACACTTTTTAAGGTAATGTTTTCATAATTCACCTAAAGTTGAAAATGAAATTTGTAAATGAGAAATCTATGCAGTTGAAAATATCACAGTGCTCATTCTCAATCTGGTCCTAACTTTAAGGTAGGAAAACTTTTTAACTTTTCCATTAAACATTTTAACCCATGAAATTGACCACAGAGCAGTTACCAAAGTTTATATGAAAAAGACACATTTTAGAAATATTAGCTTCCGGCCAAGATGGAGGCATAGGTAGTCGCACTGTGCCTCCTCCCACAACCAAAACTAAGGACAACAAAAATCGAGAAACAAGAAACAACCAGAACAGAGAGAAACGAACTGAATGGAAGTCTGACTACCATTCGTCCAGACCGGTAAGGAGGGGCGGAGTCGGAGGCCTACAGAGAAGGGCCGAGGGGTTCCGGCAGGAAAAAGTGGCAACTGGCAGACGTGGGCACAGAGGGCGCAGACGGCAGTTGGCAGACCCCAGAAGCACAGGGGCAGCTGACGGACCCAGTGGCAGACCCTGGGCGCGGGAGACAACGAGCAGACCCAGTGCGCTGCAGCCACACATTCGCGCGCAAACTAAGTGAAAACGGGCAGCAACACAGACCGTGCAACCCAGGGCCCCAGCGCCAGGAAACAAAGCCTAAGAGCACCGACTGAAAACACCTGTGGGAGTTGAGGCTGGGAGATTCTCTCAGCCTCACAGGAAGCTCCTTGGGGAGACCCACAGAGTCCGAGAAAGTACACAAGCCCACCTGCCCGGGAGCCAACACCAGAAGGGCCCACTTTGCTTGTGGGAGGCGGCAGGGGGGACTGGAGTCCTAGAGAGAGCAGAGCAGGCGCCATTGTTCCCTCTCAGACCCCGCCCCCACATACAACGTCACAACCCAGTGACTGGGGTGCCCCGCCCTGGTGAACACCTAAGGCTCCACCACCCATAGGTAACACCTGCAATCAGACCAAAGGAAAATAAAAAAGATGGCTCAAACAGAATTGAAAGCCCCAGAGCCAATTGTTTAAAGTGACCAAGAGATAGCCGAACTATCAGATGCACAGTTCAAAGCACTGGTGATCAGGATGCTCACAGAATTGATTGAATTTGGTCATAAATTAGATGAACAAATGCAGACTACAATAAGAGAAATGAAGGAAAACACACAAGGAACCAATTGTGATGGGAAGAAAACAGGGACTCAAATCAATGGAGTGGACCAGAAGGAAGAAAGGAACAACCAAACAGAAAAGAATGAAGAAACAAGAATTCAAAAAAATGAGGCGAGGCTTAGGGACCTCCAAGACATCTTTAAACATTCCAACATCCGAATTATAGGGGTACCAGAAGGGGGAGAGGAAAAACAACAAGTGGAAAAGTTATTTGAACAAATAATAAAGGAGCACTTCCCCAATCTGGTGAGGGAAATAGACTTCCAAGAAGTCCAGGAAGCTCAGAGAGTCCCAAAGAAGTTGGACCCAAGGAGAAACACACTGAAACACATCATAATTACATTAGCCAAGGTAAAAATGAAGGACAGAATCCTAGAAGCAGCAAGAGACAAGGAGACAGTAACCTACAAAGGAGTTCCCATCAGACTGTCAGCTGATTTCTCAAAAGAGACCTTACAGGCAAGAAGGGGCTGGCAAGAAGTATTCCAAGTCATGAAAGGCAAGGACCTACATCCAAAATTGCTCTATCCAGCAAAGCTTTCATTTAGAATGGAAGGGGAGATAAAGTGCTTCTCAGATAAGGTCAAGTTAAAGAAGTTCATCATCACCAAGCCCTTATTATATGAAATGTTAAAGGGACTTACCTAAGAAAATGAAGATTAAAAATATGAACAGTAAAAAAAGACTTCAAACTCACAGTAACAACCATACCTAAAACAAAAGCAAACTAAGCAAACAACTAGAACAGGAACAGAACCACAGAAATGGAGATTACATGGAGGGTTAGCAACAGGGAAGTGGGAGGAGGAAAAAGTGGGGAAAGGTACAGAGAATAAGTAGCATAGACAACAGGTAGAAAATAGACAGGGGGAAGGCAAGAACAGTATGGGAAATGTAGAAGCTAAAAAACTTATGACACATGGACATGAACAAAAGGGGGGAAATGTGGGTGGGAGGGGGTGGGCAGGGTGGAGGGGAATGAAGGGGGAAAATGAGACAACTGTAACAGCACAATAAAAAAAAGTAAAATAAAAAAAAAAAAAGAAAGAAATATTAAACCAGTTGCTGTGAAAATAATGGAGACCTAAAACCAGCAATGACATGAACTTACAAATGGGGTCATTTTTTACTGTAATTTGAAATACAACTTTCCATAGAAACAATAGTGATATAGTTCAATAACGAACATTAATATATGAAGTTAACATTAGTAGACACTTCAACTACAATTAACCTTCAAATATAACACTAAGTATATCTGAAAACAAACTATGGATTTCAGCTCAACAGGCTAGAACCATACATACCTCTCCCAAGGATCAGGGACAGTGGAAATGAAGCAGGGCTACAGATCAATAGAACAGCTACATTGTAAGGCTGGCTCCTACATCAACAGACTACAGCTTAAGTACTCTCTGGGTGCCGATAATTTACCACTCCTTTCACCAGGAAGGAAAAACCGCCTAGGACACAGTGCCGGACAGATCTGATCTAGGGCAATGTTTCTGGGGACTAGAGGACATCCGTGAGAATTATCTGGAAATCTTTGAAAACATGTAACCTCAGGCCCAACTTAATCAGAATCTGGAGAAGTCAGGCATGTACATAAATTTAAAATAAAAAGGATAATAGATAATTCCAATACCCATCTTTCTTAACAACCACTAGTCTAATGTTAATAACTTTCCTATTTATAGTATTTCAAAGAAAATTTAGCTATCCCTAAAAGAATAAAATAACCTACTATAAGGGATTGTCTTTAAAGAGTAATTTTTTTATTACACTAAGAAGTTTGTTACTGCCTTGGCTGGGTAATTCAGTTGTTTAGAGCACAGTCCCTATACAATAAGGTTGCAGGTTCGATCCCTAGTCAGGGCCCATGCAAGAATCAACCAATGAAGGCATACATAAGTGGAACAACAAATCACTGTTTCTCTCTAAAAATCATAAGTTAAAAAAATGAAAAGTTCATTACTAACCTTAAGAACTTTAGCATTCACAGATTCTTTCTCTTTATAAAAAAATCGAACCATCTGAATAGTCAAGTAAGCAGGCAGTCGGCTTATCTTGGACTAAAAAGAGACAATACAAAGAAATCGTATTATATGAAAGCACACAAGTTTTCCATTCATTGATTTGGTTAAAACAAAGACTGAGCAACATTAATTAACTGAAAAACTTTTAACAAAATGGAATTCAATTTCAAAAAAATGCACAACTTACTGATTTGATATACAAAGCATTTCTTTGCAATGTTGGAGACTGCTTGGTGATTTCTTCCTGAAGTCGCTAAAAAACAACATAACAAAAGACTGAACATTAGTTTCTAAAATTTTTTTCAACAATATAAAATCACACTTTTAATTCTTTTAAAAATTAGCACTACTTAACAATGTATAAGGTCTGTCCAAAGAAAGTCCAACCACTATTAATATAACGAGAACAGTTTGCATGATGCCAATGTAACCTGGCAGCCAAGGAGAGTGGACTGGAATGCACATGCGTGAGCAATGATGACTTCACTGTACTAGTCAGTGGGGGTGGTAGACACCATTGAGTGAGTACATGTACTGTGTGGCTGGTGCATTATTCAAAATGACTGAGTAGAGAAAGGAATCTGCATCAAATTTTGCATTAAGCTTGAACATTCCTCCACAGAAACTATCCAGATGATTCATAAGGCTTTCCGGGATGATGCAATGAGTGTAGCACAAATAAAAGTGTGGCACAAACACTTCAAAGATGGTTGAGATTCTTTTGAAAGTTATCCAGGTTCCGAAGGCCTGCAATAAGCAGAACACCTGGGAATGTTGAACCTTTTAGGGCCTGCAATTAACAAAGATCAGCAACAGTTCGAGAACTAGCAGCTGATCTGGGGGTTTGAAAAAAAACTACTGTGTCCAATTTGACGCAGAATCTGGCATGAAATGTGTCCTAGCAAAATTCATTCCATGGCTTCTGCTACCAGAGCAGAAGGAACACTGTGCTGCTGTTGCTAATGACTTGATTCAAACCACCTACCAAGGAACCAGGTTTCCTCAAGGAGGTCATAACTAGGGATGAATAGTGTGGGTCTATAGCTATGATCCAGAAGCCAAGGCCTAGTCATCCCAATGGAAGTCGCCTGGTTCTCCATGGCCAAGGGAGGCCCAGCAAAGTCACAGCAAGACCTAGACCATGTTAACTGTGTTTTTTGATTGGGAAGGTGTTGTCCATCACTAGTATGCCCCTCCAGACCAAACAGTTAATAAGGAGTGCTACCTCAATGTAGGTAGAGAGCTGCATATGACGAAAATGGCCACAGCTATGGGCAACTGGTGACTGGCAGCTTCATCACAACACACCCACTCATGCATCACATCTCGTGCAGAGTGTTTTGGCGAAGTATCAACTCACCCAGTTTACTCAGCCCCTCTACAACCCAGATTTGGTTCCCTGCAACTTCTGGTTTTTCCCAAAACTAAAATCACCTTTGTAGGGAAAAAATTTCAGACCATTGATGAGACTCAGGAAAATACAACTGGGAAGCTGGGTGCAATCCAATAAAGGATTTTGCAGTGTTTTAAATAGTGGAAGTGACTCTGGGAGAACTGTGTGAGGTTCCAAGGTGCCTACTTTAAAGGGGACTGAGGTGTCACTGTCCTATGTATAATGTTTCTTGTATCTTATATCTTCTTCAATAAATGTCTCTATTTTTCATAGTACATGCCTGGATACTTTCTGGGCAGACCTCATACATCAATGGGTTTATATACCACTGAGAAATAATCTATATGAAGACAATGTGGGAACACTTTTATCTTTAGATATGGTTCAGTTCTTTTTCTTTTTAATATTCTATATATTTTCAGAGAGGAGGAAGGGAAGAAGAAAGATGGACAGAAACAGTGATGTGAGAAACATCAATCAGTTGCCTCTTGTATGCACCCTGACCTGGAACCAAACTCACAACCTAGAAATATGCCTTGACCAGGAATCAGACTGGTGACCTTTTGCTCTGTGAAATTAAGTCCAACCAACTGAGCCACACAGGTCAGGGCTATGATTCAGTTCTTAAAGGGCATCAGATAGCATCAAAAAATTTACTCTGGTGTGAACTTGCTAGAATATAAGCATAAATAATGTTTAAAGTTTTTAAATTATGACCCAAATGTGACTCAGATTCTGAGAGTCTATACTGCTTATTATATAACATAAGATAGCCTTTTACGGTATTCCCTACTCATGGTTTATTAGAATATTCATATTACAGAAAAATTAATAGAATGTAGGAAATCCTAGTTCTTTACACCTGATGTATAAAAGCTCTGCAGAACAAATCAGTTATTATTAAATTTGAGAGAAGTCATAACAAAAAATCCCTGTTAATCTAGTTTGGACCATTATACATATCTTCACAATTACGTCTGCCTTTCTACTCCTCAGACAACAAATAACCTTGTATATCAATCTAATTCCTGCCCCAGTTCACTGCCTATCCTTCAAAAGGATGTGCATATTCCCCAAATCACGTCAAATTAATAAGTTGGCAAGCAAATCCATTATATTTTATCAATCTGCTCACTACAATGCCTTCTTTAATATGCCACTGGGCAAAGAGTACAAACTGAATAATGAAAGAAGCAAGTGCTAGATCTGGCTCTTCCATAAACCAAACTAAGTCACTAAGTTCTAGAGCCTCAGCTGCAACACTAGTGCAATGGCAGGTGGAATGACTGTATGGCCTGATCTTCACCATCCCAGTTTATACCGCAGAATTATTAACATATCCCCTCTAGTATACCCGCAGAGCCCCCCTGAAAGCCTCTGGCCTCATTTTTGTCAACCAATCAATACACAACCTTATTTTATGGGTGTTTCTCTATAATGATACCTTACTTCACATACACAAACTTATTTGTTAACACGGTACTTACACGCAGCTACACTGAAACACCCCTGAATGAAACTTATCTAAGAATCTTAATTTTCTCCTTAAGGTACGTCACAGCTCTCTTGCACTTAAAACATCAGATAGCACTTCAGCACTATGCCTGAAGGCCATTTTAAACAGCAAAATCAACAAGCACAAAACTGTTGGGGACCGCCCTGCCTGGTCTCAGGAAGCTGTAACCCCCCGTGACTTAGGCTGAGTGAGAGACCTCTGGACCAGGAGCCACTAAGAAGACAAAACTTATTTCCCTGGCATGAACGCTGCCTGTTCTGTACCTGACCTCCTAAGCTTGATCAGTTAGCCAATGATGAGTAAGATTTCCCATGGAGGGAATCGCCTAAGACAGGCATGATCATGTGGAGGCCTCAGGGAAGAGACACGGGGCTGTGGAAATGAAGGGCTGATCGACATCAACCCCTGCCCCCTTGGCTTTGTCAAAGCCTGAGTCTTTGTTCTTAGATGTGAGAAATCCAAGTCTCCTGGCTGCCTTTGTCACTCCTGCCCAACTCAGGCCTGCGGAAATAGCACAGGTGTGCAGACCAGACCAGAGATGGTGGACCCCCAGGGTAATCAGGCCTGGGACATAGAATATGCAAGATCCTGTGAGATCTGTTTGCTGGAGGATGTTATTAACTTGGAATTTAAAGGCACAGACAGGAAACCTTTGGAACCTGTAGTCCTTTCATATGATAAAACTCCAATCTCTGCCCAGAATCACAGGAGTTCTGTCAGCATCTTTGTAAGTCACCTATTCACCTTTGATCCTTTCTGCCAGACTGTGAATCCACAAACTGAGTCGGCTTTCTTAGTAAAAACCTTGGGTAGAGAAACAGGGCGCTCTCCAAGACAGAGAGTGGCCGTGCTATCTCTATTCCCCCACAGGACCTGGTTGTCTCTGTGTATGTTTTTCTCGTATTTCGACAAGCATCTGCAGAAGGGATGGATACTGCTGGCCGGTATCCTCTACACAAAACTGCAAAAATGTGAGACTGTCAAATGACTGCAAGAAGGACACTTGTTTATAGTGTGAGAGCTGAAATAAGAAAGAGCATCACCAAACTGGACCTGGACTTCAGGTGAAATAATGTGTGCCAGCTGACTCAAAACTTTTGCCACACTAGCCTCGGCCAGGTGACTCAGCTATTTGAGCATTGTCCCACATACCAGAAGGCTGTGGACTCAACTCCCAGTCAGGGCACATACCAAGGTTTCATGTTCGATCGTGGGAGGCAATTGATCAGCGTTTCTCTCACAACAATGTTTCTTTCTTTGTCTCCCCCCACTCACTTCTTTTCTCTCTAAAACTCAAAAAACATATCCTCAGGTAAGGATAAACATAAAATAAATTTTTGATACACTAAGCATGTCTTCAAATGGCCATGAAAACACCACAAACATTGATGATGAGTTACAAATGAATTTTAGCAAGTAGGTGCATTTGCAAATATGGAGACCACAAATAAAAAAGAAATGACTCTAATTGTTCTTACCAACTTAAGTCCTGTAAAAAGATACTTGACTTCTTGATTGATAAAACAGCTAAGCTGAAGCTGACTTTCCTTTCCTTTAGTGACTTCTTCTTCTTCAGATTCTGTACATTTCATGCTTTGTGAAATAAGATAAGGAATATGCTAACAGACATTCAATTTATTACATAATCTTGAATAAACTATCCTAATGCTATTAAAATTAAAGGTATCATTCCTCAGTATTTAAAACATTTTGGTCTTCCAACAGGGATTTATTTCAACATATTTAAAAATGCTCATTCACTTACCAACAACAATTAGCAATGAATGTATGAAAAGCACAAACATTAAACAAGTTTATATTTTCTTAAAATGGTCTTAACCCAAAGATACATAAAGAGAAATCTTTTGTAAGTTTCTATCCATCACCTAGAAAATAGTACTTTCCTAAATTCATGTTTTATAAATTGTTTCCATCTCGTTTATTTAACTGAGGTACTCCATTTCATACAATTAAAAATTAGTTATTTATGAGGGAAATTAATGAAGTGGACTCCACAAAAGATGTTCTTAGGGGACTTCTGGCCATGATGGAGGTATAGATAGATACACTTTGCTTCCTCGCACAACCAAAAGAAGGACAACAACAAATTTAAAGATAAAAAATAACTAGAACTGCCAGAAAATTGAACTCTATGGAAGTCCAACAACCAAGGAGTTTTGCCACATTCATTCCGACTGGAAGGAGGGGCGGAATCAGGCAGCTGAGGCGGACAGGACACCCAGCAAGGCAGCAGCTGGCAGGCAGGGTGGTCCCACACTTGTGAGTGGATAACCAGATAACTGGAAGAAACAACTGGGGAGCGAGACAGACCATACAACCCAGGGATCCACACAACCCAGGGTTCCAGCACTAAAAAATAAAGCCTCAAAACCTTTGGCTGTAAAAACCTGTGAGAGTTTCGGTGGCAAGAGAAACTCCCAGCCTTATGAAGAGTTCGCTGAAGAGACCCACAGGGTTCTAGAAGGTACACAAATCCACCCACCTGGGAATCAGCACCTAAAGGGTCCAATTTGCTTGGGGGTAACCGGGGAAATGACTCAAAGTTCCCAAGAGCTGAGCAAGTGACATTGTTACCTCTTAGTCCCCTCCCTAAATACAGCACCACAACACAGCAACTTGGGTTTCCCCACCCTGGTGAATATCTAAGGCTCTACCACTTACTACATAACAGGAGGATGAGACAAAAAATACAGCTCAAATGAAAGAACAGATCAAAGCCCCAAAAAACAGAACTAAGAGATAAAGAGATAGCCAAACTATCAGATACATAGTTCAAAACACTGGTAATCAGGATGCTCACAGAAATAGTTGAGTATGGTCACAAAATAGAGGAAAAAGTAAAGGCTACACAAAGTGAAATAAAGGAAAATGTACAGGGAATAAACAGTGAAGGGAAGAAAACCAGGACCCAAATCAATTATTTGGAGAAGGAAGAAATAAACATTCGACCAGAACAGAATGAAGAAACAAGAATTCAAAAAAATGAGGAGAGGCTTAGGAACCTCTGGGACAACTTTAAACGTCTGAATCATGAAGGAAAATTTCCCTAATCTGGCAAAGGAAATAGACTTCCAGGAAGTCCAGTAAGCTCAGAGAGTCCCAAAGAAATTGGACCCAAGGAGGAACACACCAAGGTACATCATAATTAAATTACCCAAGATTAAAAAGGAGAGAATCTTCAAAGCAGCAAGAGAAAAAGAGACAGTTACCTACAAAGGAGTTCCCATAAGGCTATCAGCTGATTTCTCAAAGGAAACCTTGCCGGCAATAAGGGGCTTGAAAGAAGTACTCAAAGTCATGAAAGGCAAGGACCTACATCCAAGATGACTCTATCCAGCAAAGCTATCATTTAGAATGGAAGGGCAGATAAAGTGCTTCCCAGATAAGGTCAAGTTAAAGGAGTTCATCATCACCAAGCCCTTATTATATGAAATGTTAAAGGGACTTACCTAAGAAAAAGAAGATGACCAAAACTACGAACAGTAAAAATGACAACCAACCCACAACTATCAACAACTGAACCTAAACAAACAAACTAACTAACTAAGCAAACAACTAGAACAGGAACAGAATCACAGAAATGGGGATCATATGGAGGTTATCAGTGGGGAGGGGGAGGGAGGAGAATGGGGGAAAAGGTACAGGGAATAAGAAGAATAGATGGTAGGTACAAAGTAGACAGGGGGAGGTTAAGAATAGCATAGGAAATGGAGAAGTCAAAGAACTATGCACCACCTATGGACATGAACCAAGCAGGGGGATAGGGGTGGGAGGGATGCAGGGCAGAAGGGAATAAAGGGGGGGAAAATGGGACAACTGTAACAGCATAATCAATAAAATATATTTTTTAAAAAAGATGTTCTTAGGAAACAAGGATACTGAATATCCTTGAAGTATAGAGCTATCTAAACTTCAAGATCACTCCATGGGTATACTTTTCCAAATTTCTAATTCCCATGACACTGGTTAGACATAAAAACCTCTGAAGAATTTTCTTCATATCCCACCCACCATCCCATCTGTTGACATTAACTACATCAATTTACTTCATATGTTGAGTAGTTTATACATATCTTGGCTCATAAGGATACGTTGTTTCAAACTCAACTCCAAAGAACTGATCAATTAAACTTTTCTTTTTAGAAGGTGTCAATGCTGATGCAGATGAAGAATCTGTCTGCAAAAATTAAAATAAAAATGCCTATTTTACATTATGTAATTATATTTCCTCCCACACAATCCAGTTTAGTGAAACATATTTAAGCTTTTTAAAATGTAATCCCTTTCTGTAAAATCCTTCTGCAGTTCAAAAAACATTATGAAAAAACTACAGATGTTCAGTTAATATCAATTAAGTTTAAGAAAAATACATTAATTCAAGTGTCAAACGCAAGCTCTCAAATTCCAACTACAGATTGAACATCTAAAGTATGCAAGTACATGCCTATCTATTAAGATGAATTTATTTCAAGCCTTTGGGGTGGGGATGAATTAAAGTATAATGAAAATCAATAATCACAAATATATTTCAATTACCTCTTTAACAGAATCATCCTCTATGGCTTCCAATTTCTGTTGCAATACTCGCATCATTTGTATCCAACATTCGTTAGCATCCTGTAATTTTAAAAATGACGCAGTAAATAATCCTGGCCGTGACAGTGTTTGGTCTACAGAATCCTTCCAAAATAATTAGTGTCCTTAGGGAAGAAGAAGAAAGCTCATTTTTTTCTTCAAAAATATTAAGCCAATGTTGATCTTTTATGATCTTCAAAACAACAAAGAAGTTCCAAAATAGTTCTTTTCATTCATTCAAGAGATGTTTTTATGGTAGAACTGTATACTTAAAATCTATATAATTCTATTAACCAATGTCACCCCAATAAATTTAATTAAAATAAAGAGAGATGTTTACTGAAATCCTGATTATGCTAAACACTGTTCTGCACACTAGGAATACACAGCAGTAAACAAAATAGAAAGGTCCTAATGGGAAACCTAGATAAACAAAATACAACATAAACTCAAGAGAAGGGTAGTAAAGGGGTAAAGAAGGCAATACGGGCGCAGAGTGACTGGGAGAAGGAAAAGTGTGCTATTTTGAAAGAACAGTCAAGGAGAACCTGTCTGATGCCTCAACATTTGAGCCATGAGACCTGCAGGTGAGGAGGAAAGTGAAAGTCATGTACTAAGAGCCAAAGGAACAAGAGCAAAGACCCTGGCTGCCCTCCTTGGGGCACGCCCACTCATCTTCTTTCCAAGTGAATTTTCTTCCTCCTAAACTCTAAGGGTCCCCATGAGATTTGCAGCCAGGGGAGCAATGGGCAGTGGCAGCTCACCCTGGGCTAACTCCCTGAACCTGTCTCCAAGGTTCTCTCTTCACTGACTGGAAGTGGGCTGCCAGCAGCCCGCCATGGCTCGCTTCTTTCCTCTGTCTCTAGACAGACAAAGCCGCCCCACCTAGGCAGGCTCTCCCGTTGCTTCTTCTATCCTGAACCCTTCCTTGTTTCACTGTCCCCAGCTGTAATAAATGTAATCTCCAAATTTACAAAAAAAGCAAAGGTCCTGCAGAAAGAGGATTTTTGGAGGATTTAAAAAATAGCAAGGAAGCCAGTACCTGGAGAGCAGTGAGCAAGGAGGACAGTGGCACAGCATAAATTCAAAAAAGTAGCCAGAGGCTAATTATTTAGGATTATTTAGGACTTGAATTATTTAGGGATAAAAAATCACTAGGAAGTATTGAACAGGGACCAACATCATCTTATTTACAATTTGAAAGGGGTTTGGGAGCTATACAGACAAACACTGCCAAGAAACACAAGCAAACAAGATGATCAGTTAACAGACTATTGCAGCATTCCAGGCAATGTCTAACAGTGGTTTCAACTAAAGAGGACTGATATTTGTATTTCCAAATAAACTCCAATAAGTATGGTAAGTGTAGAAAACCTAAGTTTTACATTTACAAAATGAAACCAAGAGCCTTGCCCTGATTACCTGTTGAAGATACTGTCCTTGTTCGCCCTTCTCTGCAAACTGTGGAAAAGCCATGTGCAAAAACTGCAGTAGAATAATAGGTGGAATACTAGAAGAAGTTTTATCCATGGAATCAAACAAATCTCTAAGGGCTTAAAAACAAAGCAAACAGTACCTTAGTAAAACAGTGGCATATTTAACACATGTTACTGTAAATTAAATCTCAATTACTATAAAAAACTGCTTAATAACTGTTGTTGTACACATCTATTCCTTTTGTAATTGTTAGATTCCTAATAAGAAACACGTGTTGTTCAAACCGAAGGAACTCCCCAGACTTCACAACGCAATCACTGGCTGTACACAATCCTGGGCCCGAACCCTCTCTCTGCTAGACGTCGTCGTCTACAACTCTACAGCAGGCAATTTTGGCTCGATTGTCAAAATGTAAATAGTCTGTCCTCAGGTAAGAATGAAAAATAAATACATAAATAGTGTCTGTATTTTGGAGTGCTATTCTTTGTGTTAAATCCCCAGATTTTAAAAATCCTTCTATGGTTATGAATGTCCTAATCATTAGGAAATACGTACTTAAGTATTCAGAAATAAAAGACATGACGTGTGCAACTTACTCTCAAATGGTTCAGAAAAAAAATAATACGCATTACAGAGAACGATGAACCAGACATGATAAAAAAATATGCAATTGGTGAATTATTGGAACTTTTCTGTGAATTTAAATTCAATTCAAAATAAAAAAGTTTAGCCCTGGCTCAGTTGTTTAGAGCATCCTCCCAACACGCCAAGGTTGCAGGTTCAATCTCTGGTCACATACAAGAAGCAACAAATGAATGCACAGATCAGTGGAACAATCTATGCATTCTCCCTCTCCCTTCCTAAAAATCAATTTTAAAAAATGTTAAAAAAAATAAAGTTAAAAAAGTCAAGAAGCAAAAAATAACTGTCTCATCAATACTACAAGCCTTCTATAAGACACTGGAAAAGTTGCTGAAAATTCTGAATTACTCTTAGATACATAAGCAATCAAATGAACTAGATATAAATGATATTTTCTTATTAAAAACTTCACTTCAAAAAATAAATCTCCTTTTAGGAAAAAAGGTTAGAGGAAATCTCTGACTCCAAATGACACAAAGAAACTCACTGTTTATAGCATTAAAAATTAATAGTTGACCACAGTAAGATACTACTTCAGATGCCTAGAATGGCTATAATCAAGGACAAAAAACATACACATTATTGAGATATCAAGTATACCGAGAAACTGGAACACTCATACATGCTGAAAGGAATGTAAAATGATGCTCCTGCTTCAGAAAATAGCCTGGCAGTTCCTCAAAAGGTTAAATATAGTTACCATATAACCCAGCAACTCACTCCTAGAGATTTACCCAAGAGAAATGACAACATATGTCCACACAAAGACTTGTTCACAGAAGGTTCAGCAATACTTGTAATAGTCAAAGAGCAGAAACCCCCCAAATGTCTTTCAATGATGAAAGGATAAATGAAATGTGGTACATCCAATCAATAGAATCTTATTCTGCAATAAAAAGGGATGAAGTCCTGCTACATGCTATAATGTGGATGAACCTTGAAAACATTCTAAGAGAAAAGAAGCCAGTCAAAAAAAGACCACAAGTTGTACAATCCCATTTATACCAAAAGTCTGGAACAGACAAATCTCTACAGCTGACAGCTGATTAGAGGTTGCACGGGGCTGGGAGTGAGGAAGGAAAACAAGGTGACTGCTACAAGGTGGGATTTCTTTCTGGAATACTCAAAATACTCTAAAATTGATTTTGGTGATGGTTGTACAACTCTACGAATACACTAAAAAACAATAAATTATATACTTTAAATGAGTGAATTGTATGGTATATGCATATCTCAATAAAACTGCCACAAAAAAAACAAATAAAAAAGCACACCTATAAGAACTCTATCAACCTAGCCCCATGATTTAAGAGGGTACTCATTTTGTCAAAATGCCCCAAAATAAGATAGGGGGATACATGGTCTCACGTAATGAAGAAGTAAGTTATTTCTATCCTTTAAGAATTTCTATCGCTCCTCATTCCTCATACCCCACTTACACTAATACCCACTAAAACTCTCTTTTATTAATGATTTCATCAACTATAACAAAACCTATTTCTGGATATCCCCCCAAATATATTTTATTAATAGAATCTAAAGTCAAAATTATAATTTAACCCAAATATTGTTTCTCAAAAAGGACACACATCACTGGTTTATAATTTAAATAAAATCAGTCCCAAGTAGTTTATAGTAAGTAGTCCAACTTTAATGAGGTGATGTTTTACAAAACACATTTTGTAAATTGAAAGGTACTAACAAATATGAGTGAAAAATAACTTTTAGTAAATACTATGCTCTTTCTTGAGAAGTAGGTATTTTTAAGACACTCACCTGCAGTAATATACTGTGCTGAAGCCATTTCCCCTGAAGCTCTCAAGGCACCAGCATACCTAGGGACATTAAGGCAGAGTTAAATAACAGGATTCAGTTCCTGAAACTCAAATGGGAAGAAACAAGTTAAAAGGACTTATTATGACACCCTCAACTGCAAGTTTCTCAGAGTTGCTCCCACCTTTCTATTTTTGTCTCTTCTGGTCTTATTTCTTTAACCATAAGGGCAAAAAAAAAAAAGAGAGAGAGAGAAAGAGAGTGCTAAAATAAGGGGAAATTAAATGAAGGAAGTCACTTTAAATTTGTTCCCCTTGTCTAACTCATCCATACCAAAAATTTTCTGAAGAGAGTGTAAAATAAAAGGTACAGATTAACTGGCCATTGATTACAAAGAAAATAAAATACAACTTCAGAAACATTAAGAAAAAAGGCATTAAATCAAAATCATTCACCTACATTCAGCACTAACTAGTCACTTAAATTTCAAGTCAGTTTGCTCACCTATAAAATGAAGGTTTTCTATTAAATGATTTCTAAGTATATTTTCAGCTTTACGATTCTCAGTTAATTTACTATAGTACAAAGGACTTGCCATCCAAAGGAAATATTCAAACCACGGTATTTACAAGTAATGTCTTATGACAAAAGATCAGAAATTACCATTCAGGTAATATTCCAACACTGGGGGCAGGAGAGAAACTGCATATTGACTATGATCAAAACTATGCTTACACATTACACACCCACTACAATGAAAAATGGTGATACCCCCAAGATTGGCAAGAATGTGGAGCAATCAGAACTATTGATATAGTCAATACATGGATGAATCTCAAAAATTATTCTGAGTGAACTAGGCCAAGCCCCCCCGCCCCCGCCAAAAAAGTACATTTTGTACAATTTCAGAACGCGCAAAGCTGTAGGAGATCAACAGCATCTCAGAGATTTGGGCAGTAGGAGGGGACAAGGACTGACTGGAAAAGAGTCGAGAAAACTTTCTGGGATGGTGGAAATGTTCTATAATGTCATTATAAAAAGGTTTACAGAGAATTTATATTTGTCAAAACTTATTACTCCGAACATTTAAGATACATGCATTTCACTGTATGTAGATTATATTTCAATTTGAAAAACAAACAAACAAAATTCTGTGCTTATGTTAGCAGAACAAAAAGTCACAGAAAATACGAGAGAAGATGGCAGCCAAGTAGGTGGAAGATGAGTCCACTTGCTCTTGTTCCCAATTCGAATATTTGGCTGATCTTCTGAAAAACTGATCATTCAACAGAATCTCAGCAGACTGGAAGCAAAGGAGTACAGAAGACACTTCCCACCAGGTGGTTTAAGGAGATTTTACAGGTTGAAGGGGAAGTACCGTGGGCATGCCTCCTGCAGCAGTGGAGACCCTGGTCAGAGACTGCAGTTCTGTGGCTCCCTCCCCTTCCAGGGCAGAGAATCCCAGACCCGGGCCAGGAGTGACTTAGATACACAAAGTTGGGGAGATCCAGCCTACACCCCCCCCCACACACACACACACACGGCGAGCAGGACAGCCACAGCTGCAGCAGCAAATGCCAACCACAACAGTGCCAGAGAGACAGGGATTCTACATGCACCTGTGTCAGGTGGAGACAGGCCGCAGCCAGTTTGGACTGAGAGACTTCTGACTTTTTGGAGAGGGGGTGTGTGCAGAAAGCTAGACAGTGACTCAGTGCTGCAGTGGAAATGCCTGGAGAGACTTTTTAAAAAGAGAAAATGAGGTGTGCTGGGCAGGGAACCCTTGTGCAGCTGCCCTGCCAAGCAGGGAAAAAGACTGAAGGTGTGGTTTGCTCCCAATGAGTGTGGCTGGGCTGAGAAAGAAGAAAGGAGCACAGCGAGGAGATTTCTCAGCTCCAGCCTGGCACAGCTAGCAGGATGGAGGCTGTGCAGAGTGGAGAATTCAGTCTGTTACGAGGGCAACGGGCTAGGAACTGGGCAGGCAAGAGCACCTGAGATTATTTGCAGCCAGATAGAGCCCTTTCCCCCAGAGTGGGGAGATCGAACCTCCAGGAAGGAAGGGATACACCCAGCCCCTACCTCCTGCAGGACTGCAAGCAGGAGAGGCTCAAGAACCCCCTACAGGGTGCACATCCACAAGAGAAAGACAGAAAGAGAAATCCCAAAGGGCCCATTTTGAACTTCTCTCAGGGAGACAAAATAGACTGGTTCCTAGGGCTCTATTTCACTGAGCCCAGCAAAGCAAGATCAGAAATTGATGCAGCACGGGGGAATCAGGGCCCCGCCCAGCCTCCGCTCTCTCAGAGCTGCCCTCAGCACCAAGCAATAAAGAGCGGACCCTCTTACACAGATTGGCCCCTCCCTTGAAACAGACAGCTAATTCAGCATAAACTATATATTATTGGAAATAAGCTAAGACAGACCAAGGCAGGTGGTGCAGGGGCAGAGGGAACACACCAACAACTTTCCCAGAAGACTGGGAAGTGCTTCCCAGGGCCCCACTATCCCAACTGCAATAGAAGCCCCCTCTAGAGGTGGGTGAAGGTGATACTGATGTTGCTGCCTGAAGTTGGACAACCCACCCTAGCACCTTGAGCTGACAAAAAATCCAAGGCAGACCCAGAAAAAGAAGGCAGAAGGCAAACACCAAACTCTGGTACAGGGGTGTTCACCCTTTTGGCATCTCTAGGTCACACTGGAACAACAGTTGTCTTGGGTCACACATTAAATACATTATGACAAGTAATCATAAAAAAACCTCATAACATTTTAAGTAAATTTATGATCTTGTCTTAGGCCACATTCATAGCCATCCTGGGACACGTGCGGTCTGCGGGATGGACACCATGCTGCTAAGGCGAATTCCACCTTGTTCCTCTTCAGAATTTGTATTATTTTGTCCTTTTGCAGAGCCTTGTAAGACTTCTTTTTTTGTGTCAAGTGTATTCCAACTAATTCACTATTCTTTATTTCTTTCTATTTAGATTTCTGTCTTTTATTTTTATTTAAAATCTCACACTCTACCCTTCCCTTCTCTTACTCCATTTTGCCTTCTTCCTGTCCTTTCACATTTTTGTTGTAAATCTTATTTTCCCCCACACTACACCTTGTTCCTATTCCTTACTCTTATTATTTCTCCTCTCCCATTCTCTCAAAATCACTATTCCTTCCTTTAGTCAATTCTCATTCTTTTTCTCCTTCTTATAATTTTCTTATTTTCTTTCCACCTTTATAAATTGTGGCTTGTTTGGCATGGATATCATGGTTATTGCTGTTATTCTTCAACTGCATTCCTATTTATTCACTGTTTTTTTTTATTTCAAATCTCATAGGTTACACTCCCCCTATCTTACTCCATTTTGCCTTCCCCCGGCCCATGCTTATTTGAGTCTGGAATTTTATTTTTTTCCCTTTCTTAGCCTGGATTCTATTCCTTACTCTCCTTATTTCTCCCCCCTCTGTCCCTCTGTCCTCTCAAAACCACTTTTCCTTACTGCAGACATTTCACATGCTCTTTTTCCTTTTGTATAACATTCTTCTTCTCCTTCCACTTTATTATCTTTGCTCTTCAGCTGTCCCTGTTATTGACCCTCTTGGTGTTTCTCTGCATTTTTGTTCTCTTTAGTTCACTACTTTTTAAACTTTATTTCAAATCTTATATTTTACTCTTCCCTTTTCTTACTCCATTTTGCCATCACTCTTCCCTGTTTTACTTACATTTTAAATTTTATTTTCTCCCTTTCTTTGCCTTGTTTCTGTTCCCTACTCATTCTCTTCCTTCTCCAAACACAAAATCATTCTCTTTTAGTCATCGCACATTCCCTTTTTCCTATAATATTCTTAATCTCTCTCCACCTTTATTAATCTTTGCTCAATTGCTGTTGATACAGCTGATGTGGCAGGAGGTTATTTTTGCTGGCATTGGTTTAGTCTTCTGGTTAGTATTGCTTTGTTAACCAGCACTTGTACACAGCACACAAGACATGGCGGGGGTTGTGACTCCAAGTCAGCCTGCAGGAGGGGAGAACCCAACAACTAACTAATGAGCCACCAATAACCAAAGCCCAAGTACAACAAGAGAGACCATGTAAAATGAAAAAAGCGCAACCCTAGAGCATCCAGACAAGGAGATCAAAGAGACTGTACCACTGAGTCCCACAGAAGTCCTACCACAGAAGTCCACCCCACCAAGACAGGCAGGCAGAGCAGAGCAACCTGAAACACAGAAACAAACAAAGAGAGTCACGTAAAATGAGGAGACAAACAAATAACCCCCAAATGATAATAAAGGAAGAATCCCCAGAGAGGGTGCTAAATGAAATTGAGGTAAGCAATCTAGCAGATATTGAGTTCAAAATAATGCTTATAAGGATGCTCAAGGAACTCAGTGAGAACTACGAGAAACTTTATGGGAGCTATAAGGAACTCTGTGGGAACTGCAGCAACATGAAAAAGGACATAGAAACTATAAATACAAACCAGGAAGAAATTAAGAATATAATATCTGATATGAAAAATACAACAGAAGGAATTAAAAGCAGGCTAAATGAAACAGAGTACTGAACCAGCAAGCTGGAGGACAGGTAGAAAGACCCAGTCAGAGCAACAAAACAAAAAAAAGACTCAAAAAGAACAAGGATAGATTAAGGGAGCTTCAGAACATGAAAGATAACAACATTCTCGACATAGAAATATCAGAAGGAGAAGAAAAGGCGCAAGAGATAGAAAACCTGTTTGAAATAATAATAGCAAAAAATTTCCCTAACTTGTTGAGGGAAAAAGTCATGCAAGTTGAGGAAGCACAGAAGATCCTAATCAAGATGAACCCAAAGAGGCCTACTCCAAGACATATCATAATTAAAAGGGCATATTTTAAAGACAAAGAGAATCTTAAAAGCAGCAAGGGAGAAACACCAGGTAATGTACAAGGGAGCTCAGATAAGGCTGTCCACTGATTTCTCAACAGAAACACACTACAAGCCAGAAGGACTGGCACAAAATATTCCAAGTAATGAAAAGCAAGGACCTACAACCAAGACTACTCTACCCAGCAAGGCTCTTATTTAAAATGGAAGGTGATACAAAGAGCTACCCAGACAAAAAAAGGCTAAAAGAGTGTATCTGCACCAAGCCAACACTGCAAGAGGTGCTAAAGGGACTGCTATAAAAAGAAGAAATGGGAGGAGGATGCACAGGTATGGTAAAAATGGAAACAAATAATAAATACCTATTCAATAATAACCTTACATAAATGGATTAAATCCTCCAGTCAAAAGACATAGGGTAGTTGAATGGATAAGAAAACATATACATTGTCTACAAGAGACCCACCTCAAAACAAAGATCTACACAGGTTGAAAGTGAAGAGGTGGAAAAAATATTCCAAGCAAATAGACACACAAAAAAGCTGGAGTAGCAATACTT
Source organism: Tonatia bakeri (assembly GCA_004024845.1). Classification (NCBI taxonomy): domain Eukaryota; kingdom Metazoa; phylum Chordata; class Mammalia; order Chiroptera; family Phyllostomidae; genus Tonatia; species Tonatia bakeri. The sequence continues at coordinate 66,098 of PVIA01006716.1, forward strand.
ATATCAGACAAAATAGACTTAAAAACAAAGGCCATAAAAAAGGACAAAGAAAGTCACTACATAATAATTAAGGGAGTAATCCAACAGGACAATATAACTCTTATAAACAAACATATGTGCATCCGCCCTGGCTGGTGTAGCTCAGTGGATTGAGCCTGGGTCTGTGAACCAAAGGGTTGCTGGTTTGATTCCCAGTCAGGGGATGCAGGCCAGGTCCCCACTAGGGGATGCTCATGAGAAGCAACCACACATTGATGCTTCTCTCCTTCTCTTTTCCCTTCCCTTCCTCTCTCTCTGAAAGTAAATAAATATAAAATTTAAAAAAAATTACATGCATCCAACATAGGAGCACCTAAATAAATAAAGAATCTTGAAGATCTTCAGAAAGATATTATCAACAACATAGTCACCATAGGGGATTTTAACATCCCACTGTCAACAATGAATAGATCCTCCAAAAGAAGAATCAACAAGAACATAATGGCACTGAACAATACTCTAGCTCAAATGGACTTAACTGATATAATAGAACTTTTGATCCCAATGGAGCAAATTATACATTCTTTTCAAATGTACATGAAACATTTTCAACCCACTGAGCCACACCAACCACAGCTCAAATGTACATGAAACATTTTCAAAGATAGACCACATAGTAAAACACCAAAAAAGCTTCAAAAAACTCAATAAAATTGAAATAATATCAAGCATCTGCTAAGATCACAATGGATTAAAACTAGAAACCAACCTCAAAAACATTCAAATACATGGAAACTCAAAACCACATTATTAAATAATGAATGGATCAACAATGAGATCAAGGAAGAAATCAAAAAGTATCTGGAAACCAATGAAAATGAACACACAACAACCAAAACCTATGGGACACAGCAAAGGCAGTACTGAGGGGGAAGTTCATAGCACTACAGACCTACCCGAAGAAGACAGAAGAATCTCAAATAAACAAGCTAACATACATCTGTAAAAACTTGAGAAACAACAACAAACAAAGCCCACAGCAAGTAAAAGGAAGGAAATAATCAAGATCACAGCAGAATTACATGATATAGAGACTAAAAGAACAATTAAAATGATCAATTCCAGGAGCTGATTCTTTGAAAAGATAAACAAAATTGACAAACTTTAACCACACTCATCAAGAAAAGAAGAGAGGACCCAAATAAAATCAGAAACAAAAGAGGAGAAGTTACAACCAAAACCAGAGAAATACAAAGAATGCTAACAAATTACTACAAACAACTAAATGTCAACAAATCGGACAACCTGGGCAAAATGGACAAGTTTGTAGAAACATACAATCTTCCAAAACTGAATCAAGACAAAGCAGAAAGCCTGAACAGATGGATAACAATTAGTGAAATCAAAGCAGTAATCAAAAAACTCCCAGCACACAAAAGCCCTGGACCACACGACCTCACAGGAGAATTTTACCAAACATTTAAGGAAGACAACTCCTATCCTTCTCAAACTATTTCAAAAAATTCAAGATTCCCAAACTCCTTTTATGAGGCCAGTATCACTCGAATTCCAAAACCAGGTAAAGACACAACAAAGCAAGAAAACTTCAGGCCAATATCACTGATGAACATACGTGCTAAAATCCTCAACAAAATATTGGCAATCTGGATTTAGCAATATATTATAAAGATCATACACCATGACCAAGTGGGATTTATCCCAGGAATGCAGGGATGGCAAAACATTCACAAATCAATAAACGTAATATACCACATAAACAAAATGAAGGACAAAAACCATAAGACCATATCAATAGATGCTGAAAAAGCATTTGATAAAATCCAGTACCCATTTACAATAAAAACACTCAGCAAAGTGGGAGTAGAGGGATCATACTTCAACATAGTAAAAGCCATATGCAAGAAACCTACAGCCAACATTATACCCAACAAGTAAAAACTAAATGCTTTCCCCTTAAGATCAAGAACAAGACAAGGGTGTCTGCTTTCACCACTCTTCTTCAACATAGTACTGGAAGTCCTAGCCACAGCAATCAGACAAGAAAAAGAAAGAAAAGACATCCACCAAAAAGCTACTCCACCTAATAAGTGAATTTGGCAAAATAGTGGGATACAAAGTCAATATTCAAAATTGATGGCATTTTTGTACAACAATAATGAAAAATCAGAAAGAGAAACTAGGGGGGAAAACTCATTTACTACAGCAACAAGAAAAATAAAGCACTTAGGAATAAATATAACCAAGGAGGTAAAAGCTCAGTACTTGGAAAACTACAGAACACTGAAGAAGGAAAATAAGGATATAAATTGAAGCATATACCGTGGGAAGAATTAACATCATCAAAACGTCCATACTACCCAGAGCAATCTACAGATTCAACACGATTCCTTTTAAAATAACAACAGTGTATTTCACGAATCTAGAACAAGTATTTCAAAAATTTATATGAAACCAAAAAGGACCCCAAATAGCCTCAGTAATCTTGAGAAAGAATAACAAAATAGGAGGGATCACAATACCTGATATCAAACTAAACTGTAAGGCTACTATAAACAAAACAGTCTGGTACTGGTCTAAGAACAGACACATAGATCAGTGGGAGAGAATAGAGAGCCCAGACATAAACCCATGTCTCTATAGTCAATTAATCTTTGACAAACAGGGCAGGAGCATAAAATGGGGCAAAAACAGCCTCTTTAGTAAATGGTGTTTGGAGATCTGAAGTGGTACATGCCAAAATAAAAAATAAAGAAAGAAAGAAACTAGACCACCAACTTACACCATACATCACAATGAATGAAAACTCAAAATGAATAAAAGACAAATATATGTAACACAATGAAATTCCTAGACCTAGAAAAAAACACAGGCAGGAAAATTTCAGATATCCCATGTAGCAAAATATTTGCCAATATATCTCCTAGGGCAGGGGTGTCAAACTCACTTTCACCATGGGCCACATCAGCTTCACGGTTGCCTTCAAAGGGTCAAGTGTAATTTTAGGACTGTATAAATGTAACTACTCCTTAACAGTTAAGGGAGAGCTCAGCGTTGCCGCCTGGTAGAAACAAGGTGCCAGGCTGCATAAAACAAGGTAGAGGGGCAGATTCAGCCCTCGGGCCTTGTATTTGCCACCTGTGTCCTAGGGCAAGGGAAAAATAGGAAAACAAACAAACAAACAAATGGGACTACATTAAACTGAAATGCTTCTGCATGGCTAAAGAAACCATCATCAAAATGAAAAGGGAACCAGCCATATAGAACATTTTTGCCAATAAAACATTGAACAAGGGTTTAATCTCCAAAATATATAAAGAATTCATAAGACTCAATACCAGGAAGACAAACAATTCAATTAAAAAATGGACAAAGGATCTCAATAGACACTTCTCCAAGGAGGACAAACAGATGGCCCAGAGACATATGAAAGGATGCTCAGCATCACTAGCCATCAGAGAGATGCAAATTAAAAGCACAATGAGACATCACCTCACACCTGTTGGAATGGTCATCATTATTAATAAATCAACAAAGAGCAAGTGCTGGCAAGGATGTGGACAAAAGGGAACCCTAGCGCACTGTTGGTGGAAATGCAGACTGATACAGCCACTGTGTAAACAGTATGGAATTTCCTCAAAAAAAAAAAAAAAAAAAAAAAAAAAAAAAAAAAAAAAAAAAAAAAAAAAAAAAAAAAACGGAATGGCTTTTTAACCTAGCAATTCCACAGCTGGGAATATACCCCAAGAATCCCAAGTCACTAATTAAAAAGAACTTATGCACTCCTATGTTCACAGTGGTGCTATATACAATAGCCAAGTGCTGGAAACAGGTTAAGTGCCCATCAGTAAATGAATGGCTCAAAAAATTGTGGTACATTTACACAACAGAATACTTTGCAACGGGAAGAAGGAAGGAACTCCTACTTTTTGTGACTGCACAGATGGAACTAGAGAACATTATGCTAAGTGAAATAAGCCAGGTGGGGAAAAACAAATACTGTATGATCTCACCTATAAGAGGAATCTAATGAAAACAAATAAAGCAACGAACAAAATGGAACCACAGGCATGGAAACATGGAACAAACTCAGTGACCAAAGGTGAAGGGAGCGGGGATAATGGTGGAAAGGAGAAGGGACTAGTCAAAGAACATGTATGAATGATCCATGGACATGGACAACAGTGTAAGGAGTTGATTGCAGGAACAGAGAAGTGGGAAGGGCAGAGGGCAAAGGGGGGAAAAAACTGGGGTATGTGTAATAGAATAACACATAAAATGATAAGCCTGGGCTGGAGTGGCTCACTGGAATAAGCACCGGACTGCGAAGCAAAGGGTCAACAATCTAATTCCCAGTCAGGGCACAAACCTGAGCTGCAGGCCAGGTCCCCAGTGGGAGGCGCATGAGGGGCAACCACACACTGATGTTCCTCTCCCTTTCTTTCTCCCTCCCTTCCCCTCTGTCTAAAAATAAATAAATAAAATCTTTTTTGTTTTAGATTTTTTAAATTTATTTATTTTTAGAGAGGGAAGAGAGAGAGAAAGAGAGAGAGAGAGAAACATCAATGTGCAGTTGCTGGGGGCCATGGCCTGTAACCCAGGCATGTGCCCTGACTGGGAATTGAACCTGCGATGCTTTGGTTCGCAGCCCGCGCTCAATCCACTGAGCTACGCTAGCCAGGGCATAAATAAAATCTTAAAAAAAAAAATAAAGAAAAAACTGATAAATTAGACTTCATGGAAAAAACTTTAAAAATAAAATGATAAAAAAGTCACAGAAAATGGTGTTAAATTACATTCAACTGGAGACTTGTTTTTCTTTTTTTCATGTACTTAGATCTGTGGAAACTACTGCAACTAAAATCTTTTTAATTTTCAATGCACAATAATTCATAATGACATCTAAATTATACGTGGTCTGGCCAGAAAAAGTCCAGCCACTCCACTGTTAATATAACAAAAACAGTTTGTGTGACATTGATGCAACCTGGCAGCCAAGGAGAGTGGGCTGGAATGCACATGCATGAACAATGACGACGTCACTGTACTAGTCAGTGGGGGCGGTAGATGCCATTGAGTACATGTACTGTGTGTCCATCACATTCAAAATGGGCAAGTAGGGCAACGAATCTGCATCAAATTTTGCATTTGGCTTAAACATTCCTCTGCAGAAACTACTGGATTGAGAAGGCCATGGCTATGGGCAACTGGTGATTGGCAGCTTCATCATGACAATGTGTCCACTCACCCATCACACCTTATGTAGTAGAGTTTTTTTGTGCCCTACAGGCTAGATTTAGTGCCCTGTGACTTATGACTTTCCCAAAGCTAAAATCACCTTGGAAAGGAAAGAGATTTCAGACCATTTGATGAGACTGAGGAAAATATGATGGGGCAGCTGATGGTGATTGGCAGAACTGTGTGAGGTCCCAAGGTGCCTACTTTGAAGGGAACTGAAGCAGCATTGTCCTGTGTACAATGTTTCTTTTTCACATTACATAACTGGACACCTTCTGGACAGACCTCATATATGATCATTAAAAAAAAAAGAAAAAAAAAAGAATGCCATAATAGTTTCCCTGTCAGGCATTATAGCAACTTTTTCAAAGGCACTTCTGAAGTTAAAATGAAGCACTAATAGATCAGATATATTCCAGAACATCACATAATGACATAACTGCTACTGTTACTGAATTATGCTTCTAATTATATGGTAACATGAGTAACTATTTCTACATTTATGGTAAAAAGCTACATTAATGAATTATCAAACTTCATGAGAATAGAAAAATCACAGGTGCTTTAATACTATCCCCTAAAAACTCTCAATATTACAAGAAAACATATACTTCCTAATTAAGATAAAACTATCCAATAGCCAAATAATATTAAGAATGACCTTTACAAAGAAAAACTGTTAAAAAGTGAAAGAGGATCCCGGTTGGTGTGGCTCAGTTGGTTGGAGCATCATCCCAAGAACGGAAGGAAAGGTTGGGGGTTCAATCCCCAGTCAGGACACATATCTAAGCTGGAGGTTCGAACACCAGTCTGGCCATAGAATGAGCAATCGATCAATGTTACTCTCTCTTTCTCTTTCCCTCCCTCTCTCTCTAAAAGCAATGAAAAACAAGGGGACTTCGGGCCAAGATGAAGGCATAGGCAGACACATTGTGCCTCCTCACACAACCAAAAGAAGGACAACAACAATTTAAAAACAAAAACAACCAGAACTGACAGAAAACTGAACTGTATGGAAGTCCGACAACCAAGGAATTAAAGAAGACACATTCATCTAGACTAGTAGGAGGGGCAGAGTCAGGCAGCCAGGGCCAGAGAGGACTCAAGGCAAGGCAGCAGCTGGCCCACTGGGTGGTCCCACATTTGCCCACAGATAAACCAGGTGAAACAAAGGGGGGTAGGGGTGGGGGCAGGACAACCGTCCCACCTGAGGGTCCCAGCACGGGGAAATAAAGCCTCAAACCACTGATTGAAAACACTGTGTAGGTTGAGGAGGCAGTGGGTGAAACTCCCAGCCTCACAGGAGAGTCCCTTGGAGAGACCCACAGGGTCCTGGAAAGTACACAAACCCACCCACAAGTGAATCAGCACCAGAAGGGCCCAATTTGCTTATGGAAAGCAGGGGAAGTGACTGAACTATAGCAGAGAGTAGAGCAAGTGACATTGTTCCTTCTCAGATCCCTCCCCTACATACAGTGTCACAACCCAGGGATGTGGGTTACTTCCCCTGGGTGAATACGTAAGGCTCTGCACCTCACTACAAAACAGGCACGTCAAGACAAAAAAGAAAATGGCCCAAACGAAAGAACAGATCAAAGTGCCAGAAAAAATACAACTAAGCAACAAAGAGTTAGCCAACCTATCGGATGCACAGTTCAAAACACTGGTAATCAGGATGCTCACAAAATTGGTTGACTTGGGTCACAAATTAGATGAAAAAATGAAGGCTACAATAAGTGAAAAAAGAAACTATAGAGGGAATCAATCATGATGGGAAGGAAAATGGGACTCAAATCTACAGTGCAGACTAGAAGGAATAAAGAAACATCCAATCAGAAAAGAATGAAGAAACAAGAATTCGAAAAAATAAGGAGTGGCTTAGGAACCTCCAGGTCATCTTTAAACCTTCCAACATCCAAATTATAGGGGTACCAGAAGAGGAAGAGGAAGAGCAACAAGTGGAAAAGTTATTTGAGCAAATAATAGAAGAGAACTTCCCCAATCTGGCAAAGGAAATAAAACTTCCAGGAAGTCCAGGAAGCTCAGAGAGTCCCAAAGAAGTTAGACCCAAGGAGGAACACACCAAGGCACATCATAATTAAGTTACCCAAGATTAAAATGAAGGAGAGAATTCTAGAAGCAGCAAGAGATAAGGAGACAGTAACCTACAAAGGAGTTCCCATCAGACAGCTGATTTCTCGAAAGAGACCTTGCAGGCAAGAAGGGGCTGGAAAGAAGTATTCCAAGTCGTGAAAGGCAAAGACCTACATCCCAGATTGCTCTATCCAGCAAAGCTTTCATTTAGAATGGAAGGGCAGATAAAGTGCTTCTCTGACAAGGTCAAGTTAAAGGAGTACATCATCACCAAGCCCTTATTATATGAAATATTAAAGGGATTTATCTAAGTAAAAGATAAAAATATGAACAGTAAAATGACAGCAAACTCACAATTATTAACAACCACACCTAAAACAAAACCAAAAATCAACTAAGCAAACAACTAGAACAGGAATAGAACCACAGAAATGGAGATCACATGGAGTGTTATCAATAGGGGAGTGGGAGGGAGAGAGGGGGAAAAGGTACAGAGAATAAGTAGCATAGATGGTAGGTAGAAAATAGACGGGGGGAGGTTAAGAATAGTATGGAAAAAGTAGAAGCCAAAGAACTTGTATGTATGACCCATGGACATGAACTAAAGGGGGAAATGTGGGTGGGAGGGGGTGTGCAGGTGGTGGGGAGTAAAGGGGGAAATGGGACAACTGTAATAGCATAATCAATAAAATATATTTAAAAAATTCATGGGTAAAGATTAAAAAAAAAAAGAAACAGAAAGAACTGGCAGAATAGTACATTTCCTAGTCTTTGTCAATAAGAATTAAATGATACAGAAAATTTGAATGTAACAAGTTAACTAAATGTCTATTACACTTTACCACCCACAAAAAGAGAATCAATCATACATCAGATCAACTAAAACATTCATCGACTGAAAAATGAATGTGATAATTTATGTGTAAATTGTATACTATATAGCATGAACATGAATGAATTACAACTACACATACACACAACATTGATAAACCAAACCCAAATAAATACATTCTGTATGTTTCTGTTCACAAAGAGTTGAAAATAGTCAAAACAGTAAGACAGGTTAGTGTTGACAATTTTCGAAAGAAGGCGGGGGTAGTGATTAGAAAGAGACAGGTGAGGGGATTTGGGGACTGCTGATAGGTTTGTGTTTATCTGTGTTGGTTACATGAGTGTGCTCATTATGGGATAGCTCATTTGTATACTTTTATGAAATTATAATTTCATAAGTAAAAACAGATATTGAGCCAACAGCAAGAAATAGAGTTTAGTATTTCTTTAAACATCTGATCAGCATTATCTAATAAACAGAATACAACTTTCATTAAAATATGTACTAAATATTTTAGTACATATTAAATACTAAAGTATATAATTAAATACTTTCATTAGTATATATGTATAAATAAATGATCCAGGCATGCAATTTAAGAAGTTAGAAAACAATAAAACAAACATAAGAGAAACAGAAGAAATTATTACAAACAAAAGTAGAATGAAACAGACAACTGAAATAACTGAGTGAATAAATTTACTGTGAAAAATAAAATACACAAACCTCTGACAAGATAATCAAGGGAGGAAAAAAACAAATATAACAAATAAATAAAAAAGAAGGAAATGCAGGTCCAAAAATAAGAGTAACTCTTAGGCTAAAATAGTTTACACATATAGAAAAATTCACAGAAAAGCATAAATTACTAAAACTGACTCTAAGACACAGAAAATATACATTTGAAGTGCAAAAAAAGGCAGATACAGCCAATTTTATGAGTAAATTCTATCAAGAAAAGATCATTCCTATACATATTTGAAAATGAAAGTAAAATGGCAATCTAGTAATTGCTAATGGAAAAACTGACTATGTTGTACTTATCAAGAGTTGGCTTGCCAGAGCCCTGGCCGGGTAGCTCAGTTGATTAGAGCGTCCTCCCAATACACCAAGGTTGCAGGTTCAATCCCTGGTCAGGGCACATACAAGAATCAACCAATGAATGCATGGACAGGTGGAACAACAAAATTGATATTTCCCTCTTTTAATCTCAATCTCTCCCCACCCCCATGCCTTCCTCTCTCTATATAAAATCAATAAACAAATTTAAAAAAACTAAAAAGTCGGCTTGCCAGTCTCCAATAAGACAAAACGTGGCAGAGTGATACTGTCTTTTATGAGTAGCTTATAGAATTTTCAAGGCTAATTTTTATTATATGCATGTTACACTTTAGGTTCTAAATTTAGAACTCCTACACTACAATGAGGTTCCACTGATGGGTAGCATCAAGCACAACAGATTCTACCCGTAGCTATAATTCTTGGCTCTCACTGCCTCTTCAGCCAAGCCACTCTACTAACTCTTGTACACTTTCTACCCTTCACCATTATACATCTCACTCTCTAGAGCCTGTCAAATAAAAACCCTATCTAAGAATCATCTTCAGCACCTCCAGTTGTAAAACACCTTTCATGTAATTTTCCTCTCTTCTTTCATTCCTATTTTATCAGTTAGTGCCATTTTTCCAATGACATACAACCCCATTTATGTCATCTTGTAGCGATTAAGTTAATAAGCACAAGGACTTCTACCCTTATAAAACTTAAAATTCAAAAAAACATATCATTCAGTTTTGAAAAAACAGAATCAGCAGGATGAAATCTCCTCTGCTCACACAAACTCAGAGAAATAAAACCTATACATGAAAGAGCTTTCCTTGAAATAGAGGTTGTAAGGTATCCCAGATAAAAGAAGTCTTGAAGTAAGGCAAGTCTGTCCCAACTAGCCACCCTCTGGGACAAGGAGCTGCTCCAGCAAGCTACTCATTCAGATCATTTACAGTCAGGACAGAGGAAGAGAATATGGCTGTAAGATAAGTACATAATCTTCAAACAAATGAGGGAAGAACATTCTTTACATCCAAAGATAACTGAGTTAAAGGGAAAAAATCTTTAAGGATATTTTAAAGGTTCGAAGAAATAAAAACAGGAACCATATCCAAATATTATACAGGTTATAAAACGAATAAAAAGTAGTAATAAATAAGCAGCTGTGGAAAAAAGCTAATGTAAAATCAATGAAATACAAGTAAAAAAAAAACTGAGGCATTCTCTCAGAACACAGTACATAAAAATAAAAGTACAGAAGGAAAAAAAGACATGAAATATAGGTCCAGAAATTCTAATATTCAAAATGTAAGACAAATCTAGAGAAAACAGAAGAGTAATCATCTGAAGAAATAATGGCCAAAAATGTCCCAGAGAGCAGGACGGAGCACTAAGGAAGATAAACAATAGCAAACCCCTACTTACACTACTGGAAAGCTTTGAAAAATAAAGAGAAATCCCTAACAATTGTTACCAGAACAGAGTAAGAATTAAGAATATCAGACCTCTCATCAGTAACCATGGGCACACTAAAACAAGAGAGAAGCAACTAGGACTCTGAGGAAAAGAATATTTCCCACCAAAGCAGTTCTGAAACAGTACCTGTTTACTTGATCATCTTTCTCAACTACATTTTAAGTGCCTTAAAAATAGGTACTGTGCCTTGTTCACTGGTAATAAACCATCTGCACTCTAGTCAACTTCATATAAACACCCGACAAGTATTCACGTCAGAGAAATTTAGAAAACCTTCAGTTACTCTCAGGTTTCTATGTATTCCTCCTACCTAATGCTCAGTTCTATCAAAGCATTTCAGAAGCCACGTAGGAAATAAAAAAATCAACATTCAGTCCTGTCCAGTGTGGCTCAGTTGGTTGGAGCATCATCCTGTAAACTGAAAGGCTGCAGATTTCAATACCTGCTCAAGGCACATGCCTAGATTGTAGGTTCCTGAGTTGGGGCATACAAGAGGCAACCAATCGATGTTTCTCTCCCTCTCTCTCCCTCCCTTCCCCTCTCTCTAAAATCAGTAAGTATGTCCTTGTGTGAAGTTTAAAAACCAATCAGCATTCATGAAGCTAAGAAACCAAACTGCAGTTCAGAACTGTAGCATACATTAAGAACTGCAATGTGGCATTCAGCCATGGCAGCCATTAAAGAGCAGCAGCCATGACCCTGCACCACCCCTGGCTGTGGGTCAACAAGGACCAAACAGTGACCGAGAAGGTGAGCAAGCCAAGGCAGAGCCACTGCCACAGGTGCCTCACCAAGCACACCAAGTTAATGCGGAACATTATCCGAGGTGTGTGGCTTTGCCTCCCAGTGACAGGCACACCATGGAGCTATTCAAGGCAACTAAGGACAAGAAGACCCTGAAATTCATCAAGAAAAGGGTGGGGTCTTGACTAATGGGCTCAGTGGGTTGAGCACCACCTTGCCAAATGAAAGGCTGATGGTTCAATTGCAGTTGGGGCACATGCCTGAGTTGCAGGCCAGGTCCCCAGTTGAGGGGGTGTAAGAGGCATCCAATCCACGTTTCTCGTGCACATCAATGTTTCTCTCCTTCTCTTTCTCCTTCCCTTACCCTCTGTCTAGAAATAAATAAATAAAATCTTTTTTAAAAAAGAAAGGGTGGAGACACACATCGGTGCCAAGAGGAAGAGAGAAGGAACTGAGCAACGTCCTTGCAGCCATGAGGAAGGCAGCAGCCAAGAAGGTCAGCGCCCCATCCCCTCTGTGTATAACAAAACCTGTGCAGAAAAAAAAGGAACTGCAATGTATATATCAAGACAATTATAATAAATTTAGTCAGAATTAAGTTACATATTTTTTAGGTTAAACATACACTGATACGGGACCCTAATTTATAGACTATTTATTTCAAAGGTTCTCAAAACATGAATAACTGTTTACTCTTTTGTATAGTGATATAAAACAAAGTTTATGTCTTTTTAAAACCATTACTCTATGGCATAGACACACAAATTAATGCATTTATTTCTAGGCTAGAATTGAAAAGTCCAGAAATAAATCTATCTTATTATATACATAATGGTCAATTGATTTTCAAAGATGCTAAGACAAGTCACAGGGAAAGATTATGCTTTCCAACAAATGGTAGTAGAAGAACTGGGTATACACATGCAAAGGAATCCACATGAAAAGAATGGGCTGGGCAGTAACTGGTGTGGCTCAGCTGGGCATCATCCCGCAAAGCCAAAGGTCACAGGTTCAATTCCTGGCCAGGACACATGCCTGGGTTGTGGGTTCAGTTGGTGTGCATAAGAGAGGCAACCAATGTTTCTCTCTCACACTGATGTTTCTATATCCCCTTCTCTCTCCCTTCCCTTCCTTCCCAAAAAAAAAAAAAAAAAAGAATGCCATGGGACACGTACCTCCTACCATACATAAAAGTGAACATGGATCACAAACCTAAATGTAAACAGCTAAAACTACATAACTCTTAAAAAGAAAAACAAAAACAAAACAACACAGGAGTAAATCTTTGTGGCCTAGGATTAGGCAATGGTTTCTTACATGACCAAAACGAAACAAAATAAAACTTTTTAACCAATGTTATAACAATCAATTTAATTGTAAAAAAGAAAAAATTCAAAGCTTTTGTGCTACAAACAATATCATCAAGAGACTGAGAAAAACAACTCATAAAATGAAAACTATTTGAAAACGTACTTGTATCCAGAATACATAAAGACAAACCACTTAATACTCAGAATTTGATCTGACATTTCCCTAGAGAAGAAATACAAATAGCCAATAAGCATATAAAAAATAATCAGTTACTAGTCATTAGGTAAATGCAAATAAGAACCACAATGAGATACCATTTCACCTTCAGGATGGCGTCCTGACAGTATATACAATAACAAGACTGGCATGGATGTGGAGAAATTAGAACTCTCTTACATTGTCAGTAAAATGTAAAATGGTGAAGCCACTTTAGAAAACAGTTCAGCAATTCCTCAAAATGTTGTCTAATGTTAAGAGTTACCATGACCAAGTAATCCAAACTCACAACCTGGAGAAATAAAAACTATTTGCCTGGCTGGTGTAGCTCAGTGGATTGAGCACGGGCTGCAAACCAGAGCATTGCAGGTTTGATTCCCAGTCAGGGCACATGCCTGGGTTGCAGGCCACGGCCCCCAGCAACCGCACATTGGTGTTTCTCTCTGTCTGTCTCCCTCCCTTCCCTCTCTAAAAATAAATAAATACATAAAATCTTAAAAAAAAAGAAAAGAAATGAAAACAATTCATCTATACAACAACTTGTGAATGAATAGTCACAGCCACATTATTTGTAACAGCTAAAAAATGGATACCCAGATATCCATCAACTGACGAATGGATAAACAAATGCAGTATGTCCATTCAACTGAATACTACTCAGTCATACAAAGAATGAAGTACTAATACATGCTGAAACATAAATGAACATACAAAATAATATGCTAAAAGAAGCCAGTCACAAAAAGACCACATATTGTATGATTTCTTTTAAATGAAATGTCTAGAATAGGCAAGTATAAAAAGTAGATTAATGATTGCTTGAGCTGCACCCCAGTTGAGGGGGTGTAAGAGGCATCCAATCCACGTTTCTCGTGCACATCAATGTTTCTCTCCTTCTCTTTCTCCTTCCCTTACCCTCTGTCTAGAAATAAATAAATAAAATCTTTTTTAAAAAAGAAAGGGTGGAGACACACATCGGTGCCAAGAGGAAGAGAGAAGGAACTGAGCAACGTCCTTGCAGCCATGAGGAAGGCAGCAGCCAAGAAGGTCAGCGCCCCATCCCCTCTGTGTAAGGAGTAACTGCTAATGAGCATGAGGTTTCTTCTGGGAGGTGATATTCTGAAATTAGATGTGGTGATTGCTGCACAACCTTGTGAATATAGTAAGACCATTTAATTGAATACTTTAAAAGAATATGGTAAATTAATTATATGTCAATAAAGCTGCTAAAATACACACACACACACACACACACACACACTACTCACCCAGATGTGAATTTCCATTACCCAAAAGACTTAAAACATTTCTCTTTTGTCTTACCTTTTAAGGGCATCTTTGAGTTCAGGCACAGAACGAATACACTGAACTGTAGCATTCATGTAACATGTGTTACCGAGGTTTGTCAATCCACATGGTAATTCCATCTGATAAAGAAAAGAATAAAATCATTTTTTATAAAATGGCAGAGCACATATATAAATCACTGACGTTCATACTTTAAAGCAAGTAAAATTTACCAACTCATAACAATTTATATTCCACCTTCACTCTAAAGCAGGGGTATCAAACTCATTTTCACCAGGGGCCACAACAGCCTCACGGTTTCCTTCAAAGGGCCAAATGTAATTTTAGGACTGTATAAATGTAACTACTCCTTAACTAGGAGCAAGGAGCTTGGTGCTGCCACCTGGTAGAAACAAAGTGCCAGGCCAGATAAACAAGGATTCGGCCTGCAGGGCTTATGTTTGCCACCTGTGCTCTAAAGTAACATGTTTTATTATCCAACAAAAATTTTTCCTTGCATCACACTCACAATTATTCTGTGTTTTAATCAATAATTCCTTTCTTGAATATAATAAAAGGACAGTCATATCAATCCTGACCACTTTGCAGGCCTATCATTAAAACAGGGTGACAATATATACATAGAAACACTTCTTTAAAAAATGAACAATACTGTATAAATGCTGGGTGGTAAAATAATAACAACATTTAATAAAACAATAACAACACAAAATAACAACATTTCAGAAACCGGGTGGCCAGTTTCTAAACCAATGTTGCATTTAAATTAAGGACAAATTGTATATATTTTCAACCTGGAAGGTTTTAAGAATTTAAATATCCCAGTATTTAAACTACTTAACATCTTTCAACCTGTTTCCACATAAAATTAATAGTAAAGATAAATAATGTTGACAACTCACCAGATTTATATTTAAGTATATATTAATTGACTGTATAACAAATTATCCAATTATAGGAAGACTCCTTAAGTCAATTTCAAAAACATAAAAATAAAATATACATCTTGATATTAACTATTAAATCTTCAAAACAATCAGATGTTACTTTCTGAAAGGCACTTTAATGTACTTCTGAAAAGCAGTGATCTATAAAATATGGTTTGTCTTACAGCAGATGCTAGCTGTTCTTCTGTCATATCTTCTACGAAGACAGTTTTAGCTGATGGTTCCTCAGGAAGAGCATCTGCTGATCCCATCATTAGTAGAGTCATTCCCTGTTTTAAAAAAAACCAGTTCCATAAAATGCTCAAAGGTTGACCATTTTCATGCTCAATGAAAGCAGCCAGACACAGAAAAACAATTACATGCTTGTACTTGCCAGAAAAGGTAGATTTATAGAGACACAAAGTAGCCCAGTGGTTGCTGGGGCTGAAGGCGGGATGAGGAAGTGACTTTAAACGCACACAAATGTTCTGAAATTAGACAGTAGAGGAGTTTTTACAACTCTACTAAAAATCACTGAAATTAAAAAAAAAAAAAGGACTAAAATGGCTGCTTTAGGCAGAGATCTCCAATTTATCTGCAAAGGAGCCCAAGGAAACTTTTTAGAGTGGTGGAACTTCTATATCTTGACTATGGTGTGGTTCCATGACTATACAAAATTCACCAAGTTCATCAAACTATACACTAAAAAAAGGGTAAGTTTTATTCTATATAAACTATAAATCAATAAAACTAAAGGGAAAATACTGTCATAAAGAAAATTGAGAATGTTTCCATTATCACAGAGAAGGGAATTCTTCAAATGATCAACATTTAATGGCACAATTTCTTCCCATAACAAATAAACTAAGTACTAAGATTCTTTCTGTGAATATCTATTTTATAACTGTATCAACTATTTACATTTGAGCAGAAATATTATAAGAGCATTGAAATCTCCATTATTGGAAAATATCACATCAAAATGTAAATTCAAAACACTGAATTTTCTAACTCTACAAATTGTTAACCTAACAGAATACTTATATTCAATATACATGTAACATTCCACACAACAAAAGACCAATGAAGACTCTGTCATCCTAAGTCTCATTATCCTGAAATGTGAACAAGATATTACCAAGCTCTTAACTGGAAGACATTAACACATGAAACAAAGAAAAGGGTACAGACGTTTTTTGAAATAACAACCTGACTGGAGGTTTGAAAAACAAAGAAAGATAAAATAAAAATGTCTAGATGAGGATTAAAATTAGAAAATGAGGTCAATGAACTCATAGTCTTAAAGAGAACCTATGTTGAAATCCAATAACCCTCATTGTATCACTTGTTATTTTTACTTAAACTTTTAATGATAATGGCAAAACAGAACTAAAGAATCTTTTTTTGAAAACCAGTGTCTCAGGAAAACCAAATTATTTTTAAAATATATTAGCAGAGGCCATTTATAAAGTACAATAGGGACAAGTGAATACCAATAAATATCTGAGAGAGAGAACACAACAAAAAATACGTGATCAGAAAACTATAAAGTTCTAGTTAAAGATAGAAAAAAATGCCTGAACAAATGAAGGATATAACAAGTTTCTCGAATGAAAAGTTATTGTAAAGAATGATTCCAAATTATTATCCAAATTTAACAGAATTCCTTTTTGAACTTTACAAAATCTTTAATTCATGGAGCAAATTCATATCCATGACAACAGCCAAGAAATTTCTGAAGAAGAATAAAGACCATAGCAATGCCATTTAACATTATTAAGAAACAGATTATACAATGACAAATGTTGAGATAAAGTAGGTAATAATTTAAGGAAAAAAATACTATCAGTTCACTACCTCATGGCATGCCATACCAAAATGAATTACAAATTAAAGATTTAAATGTAAAAAAAGAAACAATTACAAAAACATGTAAATGAATCCAAAAAATCTTGCCATGTTATATTTTCTTTTTTTAAAAAAGATTTTATTTATTTATTTCGTGAGAGAGGAAGGGGAGGAGAAAGAGAGGGAGAGAAACATCAATGTGTGGTTGTCTCTTAAGCATCCCACTGGGGACCTGGCCTGCAACCCAAGCATGTGCCCTGACTGGGAACTGAACCTGTAACCCTTTCGTTCACAGGCCAGTACTCCATCCATTCAGACATACCAGCCAGGCCTATATTTTCTTAAATTGATATAAAAGATGAAAGGACTGATGTCACTAACTATATAAATATTAAAAACTTCCATAAAACATTACTATAATTACAATTTAAAAGGATAACCTAGAAAAAGGAATTACACTATTTGTAAGCACCTTAAAAAAAAAATCAGCCCTGGCTGGTATGGCTCAGTGGATTGAGCTCCGCTGACTTGTGAACCAAAGGGTGGCCAGTTCAATTCCCAGTCAGGATACACGCCTGGGTTGTGGGCCAGGTCTCCAACAGGGGGCATGCAAGAGGCAACCACACACTCATGTTTCTCTCACTCTCTCTCCAAAAATAAATAAATAAAATCTTAAAAAAAAATGAGTAAGGCAAGCACACAATAGAAAAATGGGCAAAATAAGATAAACAGAAAACAAAAAAGGCTTTTGAAAATTAATAAAGTAAGGTCCTACCTTAAGAAACTAGAAAAAGCATACATGAAAACCAAAGTAACAGGAAGAAATAAAACAGAGAGGGGAAATCAATAAAATAATAAATGAGCAAAAAAACCTGATTCTTACAGGGTAGGAATCAATGAAATTAACAAACCTCGGAATTCACAATTTGCCAATACCAGGGGGAAAAGAGAGAGAAAAAACAGCACTATAGATTCTAGAATGGAAGAGTATATTATGCCAACAAATTCAAGAAGTTAAATTTAATGGACCAACTCCTTAAAAAAGGCAAATTACCAAAACTGATATAAAAGGAAATATAATATCTGAATAGTCCTACTAAGTTCTTCATTGAAAGTCTTCTTACAAACAAAAGCTCCTAGCCTCGGGGGTTTCACTGGAAAATTCTACAAAACATTTAAAGGAAACACAGTATAAACTCTTTCAGAAAAGAGAGAAGGTCAAGATGCTTCCTAATTCATAAGCCCATCATTACCCGGATAGCAAATTCAGACAAAGACAAATCAAGAAAACTACAACCCATATCTCTCATGAAAAGACATAAAATCCTCAACAAAATACTGCCAAATAGAATGCAGCAAGAATAAAAGTTGAGCCCTGGCTGGTGTGGCTCAGTGGACTGAATGCTGGCCTGCAAACCAAAGGGTCACTGGTTCAATCCCCAGTCTGGACACATGCCTGGGTTACAGGCCAGGTCCCCAGTAGGGGGCATGGGAGAGGCAACCACACATTGATGTTTCTCTCCCTCTCTTTCTCCCTCCCTTCCCCCTCTAAAAATAAATAAAGTCTTTAAAAACTATATTTAAAAAAAAAAGAGTATCAAGTTGGTTTATTATTCAAAAAAGTCAGTGTAGTTCACATTAACATGTTAAAGGATAAAAAATAAATAATTCAACAGATGACAAAAAGTATTCAACAAAATACAACTCTCATTCATACTAAAAACTAGAGCAAACTAGAAATAGAGAAGAATCTCCTCAAACTAGGACAAACTTTGTAAAAAAACAAACTTCCAGCTAAGGCTAGAAACTTTCCTTCTAAGGTTAAAAAAAAGACATGGTAACCACTATCAACCACTTTTACTCAACACTACTGAAATCTTAACCAGTGCAATAAAGCAAGCAAAAAAGAGAAATAAAACCACAGAACTGAAAACAAAATAAATCCTTCTTTGTTGCTGACACCTACATTATCATAAGACACTAATACATAAAATCAGCATAGTCATAGGATATAGGTCAATATGGAATTAATTATGCTGTTATTGCCAGTAAAGTAAAACAATAAAAAGAAGTCATAAAGACTGTGAAGGAGAAGTAAAGTTGCCTCTATTTGCAGATAATATGCTATGTACATAGAAAACCTAATGGGATCTAAAAGAACAAAATTACTGGAACTAGTAAGTGAATTTACTAAGGTCACAGGATGAAAACATACTGCATTTTTATAATCTAGCAATGAACACTGAAAAACAAATCTTTTTAAATTACTGTTTTCAACAGCTAAAAAACATTGAGTTCCACGAATCTAACAATAACCATGCAAAACCTCTACGCTGAACTGAAAAACTAAAAAATTCTGTTAAGAGAACATGAAGACCTAAATGGACAGAGAAGCACACCCTATTTAAGGATTTTAATACTCAATAACATTATGTTCATCCTCCCTAAATTCAATGCAATCTCAAACAAAATTCCAGGAGTCTATATTGTAGAAACCAACAGACTTCTTTAAAATTACACAGAAATGCAAAGGAGCTAAAATAGTCTTAAAGAGGAAGAAGTTGGAGAACTTATACTATCTTATTTCAAGAGTTATAAAGATTCAGTAATCAAGACCATGTGGTAGGGATATAAGTTTCTTCAAATGTATCAATGAAATAAGAGTCCAAAAACAGACCTACAAGTGATGTTCAAGAAAGACTCCAACACAAGTCAGTGGGAAAAGGAAAATATTTTCAATGGATGGTGCTGGAACAACTGGATATACACATGGAAAACAGGCATTTGGAATGTATTTTGATATATTAGGAAATTGCACTATAAGAAATTTTCTTAGGACACTACTTACATTTTTTATTTTGATGTTTCCCCAATCATCATCCTGTTTTAAAGACAAATAAAAAACAATTAATAACCTTGTACAGTCTAATAAACTAATTTTAAGCCACTTCCAAATAGAAATTTTTTTGCAGATTTTATTTAAATTACTATAATCAAAAGTATTTTTAAGAAAATACATGCAGCCCTGACTGGTGTAGCTCAGTGGGTTGGGCATCATCCCAAAGGATCACTGGTTCAATTCCTGGTCAGAGCGCATGCCTGGGTTTAGGGCCAGGTCCCCACCCAGTGCTAGAGACAACCTCCTTAATGTTTCGCTCTAACTAACCCTTAACGTTTCGCTCTCTCTCTTTCTCCCTCTCCTCCCGTCTCTGAAAATTAATTAAATCTTTAAAATAAAAAAAATGCAGTTTTAAAGGTAAGAAGTCTATCAATTGCTTAAACTACTTACATAAGACACAATCTAAAAGGCAGTAAATATGGCAACCCAAAGGCTGTAAAAACACATGATTGATGACAAATGAAATATGCTGACTTTTTGCACATTCATTGCATATTTGGAACCAGCAGAGCTTAGGTGACAAGAATGAAGAGTAACATGAAGTAAGTTCTACATAATTAGGGTAATTATAGGATTTATCATCCAAATCAGGAGACTCTTGAGAAAGTGCTATTAAAAATTACACCAGAAGTATACCAAGACTATCGAAGGCAAACTAACTCTTAATAATACTTGCTGTGTCCACAAACGTTTCTCAAGTACTAAATGTCACATCTATGAAACAATTAACAAATACTTTTACTTTAATATGTTCAAATAAATCAAGGGTTGTTTCCTTAACGCCACAATTAGTCCATGAATAAAGTCAGTTCTATATCACTCTGTTCCTTTTGTGGGACGCACCAGGTACTCAACCTGCTTCCCTTCGTTGGTGCCACTAGTTAACTCTCTGGAAACCCTGCTTCAAAGTGGCCAGCAACTTCCTAAAGACCCTTCTCAGTTTATGGGCTTTTTTTAAAATGTTTTGCATGTTTCTTTTTTTTAATTTTTATCTATTCATTTTTAGACAGAGGTAAAAGGTTGGGAGAAAAGAGAGGGAGAGAAACACCAATGTGTGGTTGCCTCTTGCAGGCCCCCTACTGGGGACCTGGACTGCAACCCAGGCATTTGCCCTGACTGGGAAACTAACCAGCAACCCTTTGGTTCACAGGCCAGCGCTCAGTCCACTGAGCCATACAAGCCAGGCCTTCTCAGTTTAAAGGCAACCACTGCTAATCATTTGTAATGATAACTATATATGCCCCTGAGAGAACTTACTTATCCAAGGTCGCAAGAGCTGGGAAATGAACCCAGATCTACTTGACTTGTAAAAAACATGCTCTTTTAGCATCTTACTGTATCTTATTTAAAGCTCTGATGCTATTTCCTCATTTATGGAATATATAAAATAATTTACTTTCATCATTTTTAAATACATACAGTTGAGAATAAAAAAAGAAAAGGAAAGCCAGGCACAAAATAAGTATTCAATAAGTGGTAGCTATAAGTAGTTTCATTTAATTAGCATTTTTCTTTAATTCTCTACAGTACACCACCAATACAGGCATACCTTGTTTTACTGTGCTTTGCTTTATTGCGCTTTGTAGATACTGTGCATTTTACAAGACTCTCCACCAGCAAAAAACCTCAAAAATGGTTATCATTTTTCAGCAATAAAGTATTTTTTTAATTAAAGTATGTACACTTTTTTAAGACACAATGCTATTGCAATCTTAATATAGTATAAATATAAC
Source organism: Tonatia bakeri (assembly GCA_004024845.1). NCBI lineage: Eukaryota > Metazoa > Chordata > Mammalia > Chiroptera > Phyllostomidae > Tonatia > Tonatia bakeri. The sequence goes on from PVIA01006716.1 coordinate 87,767, forward strand.
TTATATATACCGGGAAACCAAAATAGTTCTGTAACATGCTTTATTGCAATGGTATAGAACCAAACCTGCAATATCTCTGAGGTATACCTATGCACAGCTCAGCAGAAATTAGGTTATCAATGTTCAAAAGCTGATACTGCAACTTGGAGAGGAAAAAATGTTTCTTTTTTTTTTTAAGATTTTATGTATTTATTTTTAGAGATGGAAGGGAGGGAGAAAGAGAGAGAGAGAGAAACATCAATGTGCGGTTGCTGGGGTCCCTGGCCTGCAACCCAGGCATGTGCCCTTGACTGGGAATCAAACCTGCGATGCTTTGGTTCGCAGCCCGCGCTCAATCCACTGAGCTACGCCAGCCAGGGCGAAAAAATGTTTCTTCATCAACATGTTTTACTGCCCAGCTGACAAGGGCAGCCAGCCCGTATCTCTAAAGTTAACTATAGGCCCTGGCCTGGTAGCTCAGCTGGTTAGAGCAACCTCTAGATACAAGGTTGTGGTTTCAATCAGAAAAGAACCAACCAATGAATTCATACATAAGTAGAACAACAAATTTATGTTTCTTTCTCTCTAAAAAAATTAATAAAATTAAAAGAAAAGCAGTTTTTAAAATTTTAAATAAAGTTAACTATAGCTCTTTAGCATTTCGTATCTAACATTTTTTTTTATCCTCACCTGAGGACATATTTTTCATTGCTTTTAGGCGAGGGGGGAAGACAGAGAGAGAAACATTGATTGGTTGCCTCTCACTGGTTCCCTAACAGGGAATCAAACCTGCAAACTAGGCATGTGTCCTGACTGAGAATCGAACCCTCAACCTTTCGGTGAATGGGATAATGCTCCAACCAACTGGGCCACACCGTCAGGACTCATATCTAACTCTTGAAGAAAGTACTCTGTAAAAACTGTACTTGCATAGTATTACAAACAACAATGAAGAAAACACCATTGTGTCTTTTAGGTGGCCCTTTCTCAATGACACTAGTTAGCTTGCACTCTCAACTGTAGTCAATGGGATCATTCCAAGGAAACTAAAGGAAAAATTAAGTTTCCTCTCTTTTTAAACAAATCTTTTTTTTTCTCCCATCACCAGATAGGTGTTAGATGGTAATTACTGTTAAGATAAAGGGGCTCTTCTTTAATGGGTTGGATGCAAGAAAGGCCATAGGAAAAACTTAAGTTTTCCAGTATTCCGGGGCTTTGGTAAAGATCTTGAAACATTTTGAATCTCAACATTCAAATGCACGTACATCTTGCAGCAGTCTCTTTATTTTAAAAAATCTACCATATTGTTTCATATATTTAACAGAAATAAAATTTCCCACCCCATAACAGAAAATTATTAAGAAAACACATACAGATTTATAATAGTCTAAAAATAAAAGTAATACTTTAACACACCCACCTGGGGAAAAAAACCCCTCAAACACCACAAATAAATGGAAGTGCCCCACTCCCCTGACCCACAGAGGTATTCATTAATACAGTGCATTTGAAAATAAAATATTTAATGATGCTTTTATATGTTTGAAATGGCTACAATGTTCCTCCTTACACCAACATGAATAGTTGTAATCCCATAACTAACTACATACTCACCAAATAAACCTCAAGTGCTACATTTCAGTAATTATGTAGTAACCGTGCATAATGAAAATATGAACTAAGTTTTACCTTCAGTGTTCCTCCTTTCACCATAACTTTCTGTCTGGCTGGCTGGACTCCAGTCAGTGCAAAAAGCTGAGCCTTGAACACCATTGGAGGTTCATCAGTATTCAATTCCACACCTTCGAATTTCTCCTTTCCCCATTTCACAGTCACTGCAATGAAAACCATAACTTATTTTTTCATTTACAAAATAACAAAACTTCAGAATTAGAAGGCTAGCTCTTTAAAGTCAAACTACATCATTTACCGTTTTATATGCTTATCTATACCAAATCAGGAGTGACCTGCATGCTGTAGGTCCTGAATAAAATGTAACTAATCCAACATCTCATTTGATAAATAAGGAAACCAACATTGAAGAGAAGTTGGTTGATTTACTAATGTCAAAAAAACTAGTTTGTAAATATTCAAGTCTTCTTGCATAACCCAGGATTCCAACATGGGAAACTAAAACTTCAAACCTTCTGGCTGTAAAAACCGCCAGGGGTTGTGGCAGCAGGGCAAACTCCCAGTCTCACAGGAGAGTTGTTGGAGAGACCCACAGGGTCCAAGAATGTAAACAACCCCCCCCCCCACCAAGAATCAGCACCAGAAGGGCCCAATTTGCTTATGGGTAGCAGGGAAGTGACTGAAAGAGGGCCGAGAGCTGAGCAAGCAGCACTGTTCCCTCTGAGACCCTTATCCCCACATACAGCCCTGCCCTGATGAATACCTAAGGCTCCACCCCTTACAACCTAATGGGTACTCCAAGACAAAGATATATGGCCCAAATGAAAGGACAGATCAAAACTCCAGAAAAAGAACTAAGCAACAAGGAGACAGACAACCTATCAGATGCAGAGCTCAAAACACTGGTAATCAGGAAGCTCAAAGAAATGATTGAGCACAGACGCAAAATAAAGGAAGAAGTGAAGGCAATACAGAAGTGAAATAAAGAAAAATATACAGGGAACCAAAAGTGATGGGAAGGAAAACAGGACTCAAATCAAAGATTTGAAACAGAATGAAGAAACAAGAATTCAAAAAAATGAGGAGAGGTTCAAGAACCTCTGGGACAACTTTAAATGTTCCAACATCCCAACCATAGAGGTGCCAGAAGGAAAAAAGGAAGACCAAGAAGTTGGAAATTTATTTGAACAAATAATGAAGGAAAACTTCCCCAATCTGGCAAATAAAATAGACTTTCAGGAAGTCCTGGAAGCTCAGAGAGTCCCCAAAGAAGTTGGACCCAAGGAGGAACACACCAAGACACATAATTACATTATCCAAGACTAAACATAAGGAGAGAATCTTAAAAGCAGCCAAAGAAAAGGAGACAGTCACCTACAAAGGAGTTCCCATCAGACCGTCAGCTGATTTCTCAAAAGAGACCTTGCAGGCAAGAAGGGGCTGGAAAAAAGCATTCAAAGTCATGAAAGGCAAGGACCTATATCCAAGATTACTCTATCCAGCAAAGCCATCATTTAGAATGGAAGGGCACAAAAAGTGCTTCCCAGATAAGGTCAAGTTAAAGGAGTTCATCATCACTAAGCCCTTATTATCTGAAATGTTAAGGGATTTATCTAAGAAAAAGAAGATCAAAACTATGAACAGCAAAATAACAACAAAGTCACAACTATCAACAACTGAACCTAAAAACAAAAACAAACAACTAGAACAGGAACAGAATCACAGAAATGGAGATCACACGGAAGGTTATCAGTGGGGAGGGGGAGAGGGGAGAGTGGAGGAAAAGGTGCAGGGAATAAGAAGCATAAATGGTAGGTACAAAGAAGACGGGGGTAGGGGGTTAAGAACAGTATAGGAAATGGAGAAGCCAAAGAACTTATATATACAACCCATGGACATGAACTAAGGCAGGTGGGAGGAATGCTGGGGGGAGGCGGGTGCAGGGTGGAGGGAGGCAAATGGAAGAAAAAAATGGGACAACTGTAATAGCATAATCAATAAAATGAAGATATTCAAGTCTTCTGAATCGTACAATAATCTCTGCAAAATATGATCACGCTGAAATATTCCTCAGAATAAGGTTATTTAATTAAGCAGTCATTAAAATCTACATACTGTTGGAATAGAGAGGAGAAAGGTTTCAGAAAGGTAATTTGAAAATAAAAGAAATTGGGAGCATTTTTAAAAACAAGTTAAGAAATAGATTCTACATTCTAAAGTGTGTTTCCTGAGCATAAGATGGTCAAATATTAAGAATTCTTGGATTGGGAGTAAAGGGGAGAAAATTGTACTTGAACAATGATTAAAATAAATTTAAAAAAAAAGAAAGAATTCAAAGACAAGCCCTGGCTGGCGTAGCTCAGTGGATTGAGCGCAGGCTGCAAACCAAAGCATCGCAGGTTCGATTCCCAGTCAGGGCACATTCCTGGGTTGCAGGCCAGGGCCCCCAGCAACCGCACATTGATGTTTCTCTCTCTCTTTCTCCCTTCCTTCCCTCTCTATAAATAAATAAAAATCTTTAAAAAAAAAGAATTCAAAGACATAACTAATCCACTAAAAAATACATAAATCCTACTTCACAGCCATTCAAATAGCTATTTCAAAAAGAAAAAACAGAAAATAAATAAGGACATGGTGAAACTGCAACACTTGCCCATGGCTAATGAGTTTATAAAATGGTGCAGCCACTGTGGAAACAGGACGGCAGTACCTCACAAAATCAAACACAGAATTACCATATGATCCAGCAATTCTACTTGTAGGTATATGCCTGAAAGCAGGTAAAGCAGGGACTCAAACTGATATTTTATATCCATGTTCATAGCAGCATTATTCATAATAGCCAAGACAGGAGCAACCCAAGTGTCCATCCACAGATGAATGGGCGAACAACATGTGGCGCGTGTATGTATGTATGTACGTGTGTGTGTGTGAGAGTGAGGAATATTATTCAGCCTTAGAAAGTAATGGAGTTCTTATGAATGGTACAACATGGATGAACCTTTGAAACATTATACTAGGTAAAATAAGGCAGAAACAAAAGAACAGATACTGTATGATTCCACTTACGTGAAATACCTAGTCAAATTCACAGAGGCAGAAAGTAGCATGAGGGAAACAGAAATAGAGTTTCAGTTTAGAAACATGAAAACATTTGGGAGACGGATACTGATGACAATTGCACAACAATATGAATGTACTGAATGCCAAAAACTGTACACTTAAAAATGGTTAAAATAGCCGGCCAAGATGGAGGCATAGGCAGTCGCATTGTGCCTCCTCGCGCAACCAAAACTAAGGACAACAAAAATTGAGAAACAAGAAAACAACCAGAGCAGAGGGAAATGAACTGAACGGAAGTCGGACTACAGTACATCCAGACCGGTAAGGAGCGGCGGAGTCGGAGGCCTGCAGAGAGGGGTCAAGGGGTCAAGGGGTCCCGGCGGGAAGAAACGCTGGCTGGCAGGCGCGGGCGTGCAGGGCACAGACAGCAGCGGATGAACCGGTGGCAGACGCTGGGCGCGGGAGGCGACTAGCAGACCCAGTGAGGGGCTCAAGGCAGCTGGCTGTCCAGAGCCACACATTCGCGAGCAAACTAAGCAAAAACAGGCAGCGCCGCCACATTTCAAAGCTTAAGAGCCCCGTCTGGGAGCTGAGGTCGGGAGACTCTCTCAGTCTCACAGGAAACTTCTCGGGGAAGCCCACAGAGTCCGAGAAAGTACACAAGCCCACCCACCCAGGAGCCAGCACAGGAAGGGCCCAATTTGCTTGCGGGACGCAGTGGAGGGGACGGAAGTCCTAGAGAGAGCGGATTAGGCGCCATTGTTCCCTCTCAGACCCCGCCCCCACACACAACGTCACAACCCAGCAACTGGGGGGCCCCACCCTGGTGAACACCTAAGGCTCTGCCGCCCTTACGAAACAGCCGCAACCAAACCAAAGGAAAATAAAAAAGATGGCTCAAACTGATTTGAAAGCCCCAGAACCAATTTTTTTAAGTGACCAAGAGATAGCCGAACTATCAGATGCACAGTTCAAAGCACTGGTGATCAGGAAGCTCACAGAATTG